>SZWC01003121.1:113687-124954 GCA_023375785.1 Penium margaritaceum | reverse complement strand
GTTGCGGAAAGCCGGCGAGGGGGCTTTGGTTGGGGGGGGGGGGATTGAACATCACCGTGTTTTTCACCATGCCGAACCGCCAGTAACTGACGAGTCGTGTCGAAGCTCGTCGCACGGTGGACTGACAAACATGGTCTAAGGATCTGATTGAATAGATATCAATTACCTACCGGGCTTTATGTTCATAAAGAACCTTCAGCATAAAACAACGCCTTACGGCAAGAATACAACGGCCAACCACCCTCTAGTAAGCCATTAGCCGCCGGTCCAACTTCTGGCAAAAACCAACAACTGAGAGGCAACAACTACTTAGAGGTGAGGCTTATGCACTCGTTCCCTCACCCTTCCTCGCCCTTCTTGTTATAAGGAGTATGCAAGGACAAGGGATACAAAAAGAGTGAGAGTTAGCTGCACACAAGAAACTTGACAGAACATTGGTAATAGTGCCTTGCACACAATGTCTTTATGTAGATGCATTAAAAAACTAAAGTGTATTTAAAACAATCTCCGAGTTTTAAAACCAAGAGAGTGAAACGAACTGACAAGTTCAATGTAAACCCCTCTTGATTTGGACCCAACACAAGAGGGCAAGGTAAAAATGCATGTGGTTCTCAAAAGACTTGAAATATTTGAGTCTCCTCAGACATGTTGTTGATGACAATAGCCCCCATGGAAACGAAGGGGAAACCTCCTCCACCGAGTTGTGAGTGTCATACTGCAAAATTTTACAAGAGAATCTCATACAAGAGCTTGACACGTGAAAATTTACAATGGTATCACAACCATACCACCCATGCAACCAACAGCGTAATCGTCACAATAGCTACAACAAAGATCAATCATCGCCAAAGGCAATAACAGAAGCACAAATTCTGATGGGGATTGAACTACAACCTTAGCCATTTCAAGCATCACAAGGTGCGTTGGAAAGCACTTGAGGAGGTCTACTTTGTTCTTCCATCTCCATTAATCTTTGGGGCTTGGTGAATATTCCTTCATTTTGCTTGGGAGTGCCAATCTCAAAATTCCTACATTTCCCTCCCTTTTAGAAATTCCCTCCTTCCTCTTGAAAATAGTAAGAAGGCTCTTCTCCAATACCAAAACTCATACAAACCAAAAGCACACCAAAAAAAGGAACATGGCAACTTCATGATTTCTTTCTGCTTTCTACACTTCATATGTTGCTTTGTGCCATGAGTCACGACTTCGGAACTTAGATTGAATGTACAAGCTTCTCCCACTCGTTGCGATGTAAAAAAAGCAAGGTATTAAAATCTAGTACATGGTAGAAAAATCTATACACATACAAGTTTCTATCGCATCATTGTGTGAACCATGGCGATCTACTGAAACATCCTTGAAGTATATGTTTTTACCGACTTCTAAGAATAAAAAAATAGAATGCAATCTAAAAAGTTCCTCATTTATTGTGAGACCAAGGACACAACAATAGAGAATCCCCTCCAAAGGTTGCAAAGGTAACAAAGGTCTTGACGTGCCAGTTGCATGCACGATAAAATGGCATGCATAGAACAATCCAAGACCAACAAAGGTGGCCTCATCACATGCCATCATCAGACTCCAAATCTTGGTAACCATCAGACGGACGGAAGCGCAAGACAGTATATCCCCCAAAAATGATAAATTCTGGTGATTTGACTCTAAATGCACAAAGAGATGGGCTCATTTCTCCTTTGATAAGTATGAAATGCTTCACTAAGTCAAACGCCAATCACGTTCAAGGTGAACCAATGTTAAGGGGAAACCTTAAAAACAAACCTTCAAGAAATTAATGACTTGTATAAAAAAATAAATGCATATTTTTCCGTATTTTATAAAAACTTCAATCATGTACGCTTTCTAATGGGTATTTTGTCAAACATCTTTGATATGTGAGATTTTGCTCAACACGAGCATTTTGTACTTGGTTATCTAAGTAAAGTTAGGTGCTTCTTATGAACAATCATGATACATCAGATAAATTGATACAATTAGTCATACTAGATAGAATTTTTGTGTTGTATATAACTATTCAACTTAATTATGCGTTGTTGATAGGCTAACTTGTGGAAATTTGAAGCGTTTTCAGAATCGTTTTATGTTTATTTACGATATTGACATGAAATATATCTTGTATATGTATACCAAAATGCAGGTTGCAAAACAAATCTGTTAAATCTTCAGTGAGAAGGATTTCATAAGGATTTTTACGCTAATGTCTTTCAATAAGACCACACTTCTATCTTTCACATCACGATTGATATTCAATAATTGTTTCTTACGTCAAGCACACAATAAGGCTGCTCAAGGTTTCATTGCATGATATGAATACATCCATATTTTTCATCTCCCCTTTTCCTGGTCGATATTTCCAATCCATTATCTAGGAAATATTCAATAGCATTCATATATGAGAAGATATTATGGTTGTCATGTACAATAGTCCAATGACGTGTAAAATTAGCACATGTATTCATTGACCACGTGTTCAAAGGGAATGTAAAAATTCGATGCAAAAACAGGCACCAACACACTTGCTAATAAGTTTTTCTGTACCAGTTTACTTCAATACTGCATTGCCCGGCTTCTTAAACGGCATTTGGCCCACGAAGGGTAGATGGCAAATAGGCTAGGAAAGCCTAATTGCGGCAAAAATGCGGATACAATAATGTTATCCGAAACAGAACTCTAAAAGGCGCGAAGTATGGTTTCCGAGGTGTACAGTACTCGTCGTAGTTAAAACGGAAAGCGCGACGCGCTTGCTGACCATATTTCATTCTTACAAAATGCCTACCGCGCGCAAATGGACTTTAACAGGGCATCAATCGAGAAACTGAGGACTGAACTTATCATTTCTCCACTAACGAACAGCAATCAGCGGACGACCGCCAGCATTAACTAGTAAGACTGGCCAGCCGCATCACTTTGTTCGTCTTCCGCTAATCGGAGCACGAGAACGTTGTGGCACCATTTTCATGCCTAAGAGACTCTTGCCGCCATTTTTGTTGCCGTCTTCAACAATTGTGCATCATTCCATACCGACCAAAGCATCGAAAGTTCTTACTTGACATTGGTCAATAAACCAATATTAAGTTCACTTCGGAAAAGGCTGGCAAAAGTGACAAGGTGAAATCAGGTGGAATGAAACGTTTCCTCATAGATGTTTTCTATTGCAAACTCCAAATCAAAACATATACATAGGCAGGAATAATCCTCTGTTTGCCTCACCCATGATTGAAAGCTGAAAATCAAATGTATGTACTTTCATGCTGAACTTCATGTGGTGTTCAATCTTTTACCTTGAAAAATACTTAGCATTCACTTCAAGTAAGACAGACCTGAAAATCATGCCGGCAAAACATATTTTGCATTTTTTCAAAGCTTTCAAAGCAATGCATCAATGGACCAATCAGATATGAAGAGATATTAAGAGACGTTTCATCGAGTATAACTCCGTGTTTAAATGCACATGAAACCTACGTCAACATCAAGCTATCTTGTGCCATACACAAGTATGCACACACTCGTTATCATATAGATATACCGCAAAGGATTAAGTTTATCTTATGTCATACATGCAAAGAAGTCTACGATGTTCTCAAGGTATCATCAGTTAATAGCTCGACATCTGAATTCAAGCTTTTATGTAACATCACTGTATTGTTTCATACATAACATGAGGTATCTCTTGAAACACACAAAAACAATTCATCAAAGATGATGTTTAGAATGCATGTGTGCTTAAGCATGGCCTAGATACACATGATGAAATGGCTTCACATCTACTTGATTTTCATACCTTGAAAAACGTCCTCTAATGACTAAGAACAAATGAAAACATAATGCTATCAAGAACCAAGGTTCAATTCCACACACCACCGTCACACACGGGCAAACAAAAATGAAACTGAGAATCTAGCATAACACGTAGAATTCATAGCAAAGAAGTGAAAAAATCTTCGAATAATCAAAAACAAATATCTATGGATGATTCATATTATTTTCCTCTTTCATGTTTCGTCTGAAAAAGAATACTTTATCAGAACTACGATGGTTGCACTAATTTGTATCATGAATGGTGATTCTTCTCGGTTTCAAATCAATGTAATAAATTTTTGCTCGATTTAAATTTCACAAAAGAAAACATAATTTCCATTTCATGTAAGGTGAATTTTTATTCAAAGACATAAGAATGGATGAAAAATAAACTGTATTGAACAAAAATATATTTGACATGATATTAATAAAATTAGCAATACTAGCAAAATGCACAAATTTTCATGGGTATTTGATATAATTCTAAAACTACAAAAATATTTCTAAGGATATTTTTATTTCCAATGTTCTCAACATTAAAAGAAGCCAAATCATTTCTTTGAGAGGTTCCAAAATATTATTTTCTTGTGAAGAACGGGAAATGCTTTTGGATTTATTTCATGCTACATGGAACAATAAAAGTAAAGATATGGATCCAAAAATAACCTTTTTCTTACTCTTTTGAATTATGTACATGGAAATAAATCTCTTTTATCCTATTCTACAACGAATTAAAAATGAAAATAATCAAGTATGAAAAGAAATAATATCAAGAAGAAATCTTCATTTCTATATGAATACTAAGAAATTGACCCTCACAACAGATTTCTTGCCATGTTCTTTCATCCTTGAATTGTCTTGTAGCATAATGTGTGACATTTCTTACATCTATAGTTTTTTTCTTATAGTGCTTCAAAACAGTTCAACCATGAAGACAAATCTTACATTGTTTACAACATATCATCTGTGGTAAATGGTAAGAGCTCAGATCCATGATAACATAATTTTGAAAAGGTTTCTTTACACATTATCTAAATTTATGTTCATCATCCTCTGAGACTTATTCAGTTCTCCTAGAACTCAAGGAGAACACTTAATCCGAAAAATGAGATGTGTAATCATGTTTAACAAACATCACAAAACTTTCATGAAAGAAGAAATGTTTTCACATCACAACATAGCCAAGCTTACATGCGTAGGTTTTGTTACGCATGATTTATCTATTCTTAAACATTATGATTCCCTTCAAACATCTTTTATATCCAACTAAGCATACGTTTTATTTCATGATAACAAATTGCAAGAATATCTTAATAAATGTGTTCAATTTCGGACATGAATTTGGTTAAAGCTAATAAACAATCCTCACCCTTGCTTTAGGAAGTATTATATACATTTGAATTAGTTCATTAAAAGAGCAGTTTCAAATCATGGATTCAAATATTGTTTTTCAGGAAAAGGGGATGTATGAACACGTTAAAGCAAACAATTCAAGATGTATTTGTATTTGGTTTCATATAAAACAATAAGATGCAAGTCTTATAATTGTGTAAAGCAATCTTTCTAACCAGTAGTGTGTTGAATTCTTTCCATAGATGAAAAAGTTAATTAAATTTGAGAATTAATTTGAAAGAGGTTGTTTTTCAACCATTGGCGTATTCTGCAAAAAAGAAATCAATTTACGTCTTATGTGTCAAATGTAATTCATAGGCCCCTTCTAACTTCTTACGTGTTATTAGATTTCATGCAATAGAAATGTATTTTCTTAAGAGATGATATTTTAATGAGGTTGAAGAAGATGTGGAAATTATTGGAAACGTTATGTTTTGATGCCTCTTCCCTTAAGAAATGAAAGATCATATGACCCTTTGATATGGCTTTATCAAAACAATGTTTGAAAGAACAATTCATGATGTCTTTTTTCATAATAACCCTCTCCTTTTTTGTTTTGAAGATCTTTCAACCCTTCCTTTGCATGAAACTCCTTGATGTTCTGTTGGGCTTAAAGAAAATAAGGCTTTTTTTTGGGTGATGTGGAATGCTTAAATTCTTTATGTTGCTTAAGGAAAACGTATGGATTTTGGCACAAAATGTAATTTGAAACTAGAGAGATAACACAATTCACATGACTTGATTTTCTTATGATGTTAGAAACGTGATTTACATAAACAAGGATTTCTTCTGAGAAAAGATACAATTTTGCTTCATTTAAAAACGAAATAAATTATTCATGGTTGTGGTCTAATTATTAATAATCACCTACAGTTCACATTTTCTCAAGGATCAATGAATGTTATGAATGCATAAAGGTGGAATCTATTGGTAGGTTAAGGATGCGTTTGAAATTAACTTTGTTGTCCTTATCATGGAAAATCTGTTTTGGGGGAATTCAATGATAATCGTTTTCTAATCATTTTATTATATTATAAAAACGAATGTATTGCAATGAATGAAAAAACCTTTTTGTTGTGAGCAATGGCTCATAACGTTGTTCTTCTTAAAAGTTTCTTCATGTGTGGCCTAGTGCGAAAGCACACATGATGTTTTTCCTACAAATGATTAAGTGATAATGGGATAAATGAAAGTGAACCATGCGATATTCAAATGGAAAATAAAAAACGTTTTATGGAGTTTTCATGTTGCAGATTATTGGGAATTGACATAGTTTATTCTGATGCTATAAAGGTTTTTTTTTTAAAGTGAGGGTTATGTTGATGTTTCTTGCATGGTTAAAGGAAATGTCATTTAATTTGATATCATCACAAAACGTTTCATTCAAAAAAATATTTAAGACATCGAGGCATAAAAATTTCTTATTGCAACTTTAGACAATTATTTAATTCTTATCTATTTCTTGAAATTTTACTTTTCTCAAAATGTTGTGGTATGTTATCTTTACAAAGAGAGGATTTCTCATGCCTCATTTGTGAAACATGTTCTGATCTTTCAATGGCAATGTTATTTTCCCATAATCAATCCATGAAGGGAGTGCTTAAGGTTATAAATCAAAGGTCACATAAAAATAGAGGCCATCAAAACCATTCGTCCACTACATGATACAGACCATACTTATCAAACACCGTGTCAACCACCAGCAAAACCACAATTATACACTTTCTAGTATGTACAACACTTTAAGATGATATTTTAAGGATGTTCCAAAACTTTTGTCTTAGTTATTGCCCTTATGACTTGCTCATCCTTCATTGGAAAATTTCTTCTTTTGCTGCGTGACAGGTTCACATCACTTTCTACCTATATTAATCTAAAGAAGGCATTCATACTATTCGCATGCATGTTTCTTGCAAAACCTCTTACTACCTTTGTATGAATCATCTTTCTAGGTTTTTTTCGATTATCTCTTTTCTCTTACGCCCCTTGCTAAGCCTGTCAATTTATGACTTCTTTTCAACTTTGTCATTTAGGTCCACTTCTCACGGAATACCAAAAAGAGGCCAGATTCATCACATGTTTACATGTTGTCCATATGAAAGAAAAACAATACAACCGATGGAATTGATTTGGATTAACAAAATTATACATAGATAACGTTGCATGAAAACACAGTTTTCATGATTCACAATTCTCTCTCATTATCATTTTTGTACTCATTCCTCATCAATTTATTCATTTGGTTTCAAATTTTCATTTAATTCATCAATCCTCAAAGAATTCCCATATAAACCATTTGAAAAACCTTAAATTCAAAGAAGAATACTTCAATCATTTGATCATTTCGGTTCAACCTCATGAATTACACACGTTCCACACTATAATGTCCACATCAACATAGGAAAAATTGACCAAACATGCTATATAGATAAAACCTCCCCATTGCATCATGTTTCTACATTTGGAATGAAAATAGAGCAAGTGGAATAATGGTGGCACAAGGATGTAGAGAAACAGCGTTCACATCAACATAGGTTGTTCCTTTTAATAGATGGAATGAGGAGTGATTTTAACAATTTTGTGTGCCTCCAAAACAATGTGACGCACCTTTTCTATCTTCTTTAATGAGATTTGATTCGTTTTTACTTCATGTATTATTAAATCATGTGAATTGATTTAATTTGTGATGATATTCTTCAGAATAGAAATTCCTTAAGATACCTTTTCCTCTTCAATATCGACAAGGAAGCCATCCCTCCGCTCCATCTCACCATATCTTCTTCATTTTCACTTCTATCCAAACCTAAGAGCTCATAAGATCAATGCAAAACTAGGAAAATTATAATCCCAAATCAATCGAATGAAATTCATAGAAAAATAATCCTAAAAAAGGCATGGGTTTTGACTCATAGAGAAATCAAGAAAAGGGTTTCAGAGTATCCATATCTTTATTTAACTATTTTTAATGTGCGATGTTATTATGTAAGAACAAAAAATTGAATCATATTGACCAATTGAAACTTTATAAAAAGATGAAAATGTGTGTAAAACCTACCCCATGTTAACCATAGCCTTATATTTTGCAGAGAAATAGATGTTAAGCTCATTTTATTCAGTCTATCTGATTAAAATATGCCGCATGTTTATGTTCTTCTAAACGTTTTATCATAAAATGTTAAAGAAATTTCCCTTTGTAATGAGACATGAACCTTTTTTTTAGTTTTCTAAGTTTATCAGTAAACAATGTGACACATACTCTTCTCAAGTATCTTTATTTGATGAATAATTAAACACATTTGTGAAATTGAAATCTTTGCCATTTGAATGGAGTTTTTTAATAAAAACAATTCTTCTTTTTTTACGAACTTTGCATCCATATAGTTGTTTTCTTCATATCAATATGTGAAGTTAATTGTAGTTGTTATTGATGTTCCCTTTTAATATGAAATTGCTTATCATTCATGTTTTTTGATAATGCTCATAAAGTATCTTTTTCCTTCTGCTAATCATGCTCAATACAAAGGTATGTACCCACTTCATCAAACCTTTTGTGGTTGAAAAAGATAGAATGATAAAAAAATATTTCTACCATGTTAAATGACTTTTCTTTTCCTTGTAGGTAGAATTTACCTTATGGTGTAATGGCATTATTTGAATTTTTTACATAAATCCATGATATCTCAAATTAAAAGATTAATCCGACCACCTTTTCCTATACACCAAATACTTTACCACATAACTGCCACCTTCAGTGTTTTTCATCAGGCCCTCATTCCAAAGTACAAGCCATTTGGTGGGTTTCTACATTCATCTTATGTTGTCTGATCATGTTCAATGAAACGTAGTTCATATTGACCATAAATTTTCAATCATAATGACAATCAGAACCGTGATTTGCACATCTTTAATTTCACACAGAGACAGTCATACAAAAAAGTAGCCACATGGGGTTTGGTAAACACAAAAAACTAAAGACTAAGAGTAGACTACAAGTAACGGAATGCAAATGAGTTTCCAATTGCCTTAAAAGTGTTTTGTCCGTCTACTATCATCATGATAATTTAGATGGTTAAGAATCTCACAAAATGCAAGATGAGCAATTGTATTTTATTAAATGAAGCATAATTGGTGCAAAACCATTTGGAAAAACTTGCGTGTTATTAAATGAGTTTATGAAAAGAGGGGTTTTTTCACTATATGAATGCATAAAAAAAATAAACATGTTCAATTGTTTTTAAAATTTCCTTTAAAATTTTAATTCACAACTGTTCGAACTCAACATACTTCCCTTTTGTAATTTTGTTTTGAGTGTAAAAAGTGTACAAGAAGAACACATGTCTGGGAGAACTCCAAAATGCTCCAAATTGAAGTTAAGGTGTATTATTGGATAAGTTGTTTTACAAATTGCATCTTTGTTTTTTTAAACCTTTTTATTAAACAAAATATGCGCACGTGAAGCATCACCTTAACTCGATGCACATACTAATCGATGTTGATGTTGATGTCATGGCCTTCATAAAAAAATCAAAGCATTTGAGGAAGAATGAAATGATATTCTTCAAAATGATTTCAGTATTCTCATGCAAATATGTTTTGTGAGAATTAATCAAAAGCAAAGTAAATTTGGTCTCTTTAAAAATGGGAGTTTTTTATTTCTAGTAGAACGTTTTAAAGTATTTTGGTGAGATTATTTTATAGTAAAAAATCTTGTTCAGTGAAGAGTGAATTTTTTAGCATAACGTTTTTCTAGTATTTCAATGACTTTGAGTGATATGCGTGAAATTAATGATTGAATAAGATTTTTTTTGTCATTTTTAATTGTTTCTAAGAAGTTAAAGGGAAAATATTATATATGAAAGTTAGCTTTATTTTCATAGAAGGAGATAAAGAAAGAAATATGTTGAATCAAGACTTAAAAAGTAAAACAATTAATTCAGAGATGAAATAATTTGCTAGAAGAAGTTTTATGGCGTGTAAATTTCCCATCAAAGTGCAATTGAATGCCATATAGTTATTTCTTTTGTGCTGGATGGTGTTGAAGGCTGCATTACGACCAAACGTTGACCTGGATTGCGGTGAGGTGGTTTGCACATTTAGTTTGCAGTAGATGACATGGGGACCTGAACGAGATTTGCATAATTGCTTAGGCTGGTCGTTCTGAAAGTAGGGAATACAATGGTAGAATTATTCTGCCTTGCGTTGTAGATCGCGCCATGAAGTCAGCCTTGGTTCAAAGACATTGGCAGCAAACATGAATTGTAAGACCTCGTTTTAGAACTTGCCACACGGCCGCTTCGAACGCTCCGTCTTTGCTGTCAAACGGAACGTTCTTCCGAGCTTTCGTTTCGACAGAAAAGACATCGAATTGGATTGGATGATTTTGAGATCTACGATGTTCGGGAACTCGACGAACATGACGCGTAAATCTTTAGGGGGCAGCAATGTGTGCGTCACGTAGAGCACGGTTTTTGCGCGTGGATGCAGCGAGCCTGTTGCTGGAGGCGGCTGCCGGCAAGATTCGACGAGCCATTTCAAGGGACTCTTTTGATAATTTTTGTTACTTGCCTTTTATGTACATTGACCATAGATTGAACTACGCCCTCTTTTGTAAAAATTTGTTTTGAGTCCGAGATCGCTTCCGAATGTAGTTATCAAAGGAATGTCTGATTTGAGAGAGCGGAACACTTGTACGTTTCCTCGTCTTTCCGACAATCAAACAAAGCGATTCAAATGTCCTCGGCACATGTTTGATTTTATGAGGAAAGCTACGTCATTCTGGTACAATGAACCAATGAGTTGGGACGTCCATCTCTAACAAGTTTGATTGGAATCATCAAGATGCCCGCTCATAAGACAACAAGAACGTACGTAACAACAACAAAAACAACAACAACAACAACAGCAACAGCAGCAGTAGCAGCAGCAGCAGCAGCAACAGAAGCAGCAGCAGCAACAACAACAACAACAACAACAACAACAACAACAACAACAACAACAACAACAACAACAACAACAACAACAACAACAACAACAACAACAACAACAACAACAACAACAAC
>SZWC01003121.1:51948-73645 GCA_023375785.1 Penium margaritaceum | reverse complement strand
GACAGAGGCCACAAGAAGCAAGAGGGGCCAGCGGCCCAGAGTCGAGAGTCCAGGGGCTAGATGCTAGAGTCTAGAGTCTAGAGAGTCTAGAGAGTTGAGCTAGAGGCTACAACCTAAGGCCTAAGGCCGAGAGCCTAAGACCTAAGGCCTAAGGCCGAGTGCAGAGAGCCAAGGAGGGGGAAGGCCGAGCGCCAGAGGCCGGGTTCGAGCGAAAGACGGGGGCCGGGCAGCCGAGGAACGGGAGGCAAGGGCAGGAGCGGAGAGCGGACACGTAGAGGCGGGACCAGAGCCAGAGGGATTGAACATGCAAAGAAAAAAAAAGAAACAAAGGCAATCTATAAGCGCACGAGAGCACAAAAAAAAAACGGAAAGGAGAAGGAACGAGAGCAAGCGAGCGAGCAGGGAACGGGAAAGAGCAGGAGAGGGAGGAGGGGTGGAAAGACAAGGGAGCCCCGAAAGGGGCAGACCTGGCGGGGGGGAGGAGACAGGTGGCCAGACGACCGAGGAGGGCAACGACGACGAGCGGCACCCGCGACAACGGCGATGGGCCAGACAGCAGCGGCGGAGGCGACAGCAACGGAGGGGAGGGTAGCGGCGACAACCGACGGCGACGGCCACCACGGTTGACAGGAGCGGGAGCGGACAGCGGAAGCGAACGCGAGAGCAGTAGAGTCCACAGGCCCGTTCAACGGCTTGATGCCATGTTGAGTAGGACAAGAGGAGGGTGAGGCTGGAGGAGAGAGGAGGAGAGGGGTGGCGGGAGGTGGTGACAACCGAGAGCTGTGTGGCTCTCGGTTCTTGTGAGACGAGACGCCAAGGTTAGCCGCAGGGCCAAACTCGACTCTCGGTTGTGAGGGGAAGGGAAATCTCGAGAGCTGTGAGGGGGAGAGCTCTCAGGAGCTGTGAGTGAGATCGAGGCGAGGGACTTAGACGTGAATCAAGGATGGAGGCGAGAATTAGAATTTTTTTAGAGAAGAATGAGAGTGAGGAGCGAGCCACGCGGACCCCTATCGGATCGTGTGGGTCAGCTCCAACGGTTGGCCTCCCTGCGTGGTAAACCACACAGGATAAATAAAGCACGTTGGGGCAAACAGCAAGTGAGTGAACAGTGAGCGTACTCCGTATGTCCGGCCTACGTCGCAGGAGGAGCAAGTACAAAATTAGGCTGGAACACACCAGAAAGGCAAGACTAATCTAGGTGCACTAGCAATTTTTGATGCTTTAACAACTATTAAGTTCACGTGGCTGAGGACACTCGTGTCTGAGAGCACACTCCTTCATACATTTCTTGTCAATTGAGCTTTTCTTAGAAATTTACTATTAAAATCATGAGGTATGAATGATGACTTTCATGGAGGTTAGCATCCCATTGATTAAAAAATTTACATAATCAAGATATTATAAAATTTTGAAAAGGTTTATAAGTGGAAACATTTAAGAAATCTTCAATAGCTTTGAAGTTGTATTGGATATCTCAAATCATTCAATTTCAGTAACATTTAGTAAGGTAACAAAATTTTGTGTAATAATTTTGAGATGTTACTATATGTTTAAATCATCCAGCAGTAGAAATCATTATTTGTTACCTTGTGATGTTTTCTGTCTTTGAAATAATTGAAGAAATGATTTTAACGTTTTATGTTCTTGATCCT
Organism: Penium margaritaceum; assembly: GCA_023375785.1. NCBI lineage: Eukaryota > Viridiplantae > Streptophyta > Zygnematophyceae > Desmidiales > Peniaceae > Penium > Penium margaritaceum. The sequence goes on along the minus strand of SZWC01003121.1, from coordinate 71,993 downwards.
TCAGTCTCTATGTTTTCACGTGCGTTATCATAAAGTCATTGTAAATCATTCTATATCTGAATGTGCACAATACAAATGAACTAGTTAGAAATTCATGAATTTTTGTTCGCATAAAACATATTTTACACGTAATATTGTTTTTAATGTAGTGAATTTCAAAGATTTAGGAATAAATGAATGATCTTGGAAGTTCTTATTCAGTATCAAAATCAGGATAAAATGAACGAGGCATCACGCTGGGCTAGATGCGCGAGGCGTAATCTGCTTCGCTCTCATCTTCAAAGCCCCTGCCGACCATTGCTTACTAGGAGCATTGCTTGCAAGGGTTGAGAGGGAATGGGAGTCCCTCCCACTATTTGCTGACTTCATCATTTGAGGTTCCTGGACGTTTTCGGGGAAAAAATTGGGTGAAACGGGGCCGGCCCACCTAGTTCTTCATCGCCGTTGCCCATCTCTGTCCGCTACCCTAGTCGATAAATCAGTCACGACAGTCGACCTGCCTCAACTGGACACAGATCATGAATCCAAAACACTCTGAAAGATTTCGACCAAACTTCTTGCATAAACTATAGTGAGGTGAAAAATGCATCCACACGAAAGGGTTTGCATTGAACGGAGGAGGAAGCATTCAAAGAAGGGAATGAATTCTCTCTTTCCCATAGCAAAAATGTTGTCCGCCACCCTCTGTTTCATTCGATTTTGGCTACCGAGAAGTGATTTTTTTTGGGCCTCGGTGACGTTGCGTAACAGACATATGGACGTGTAGGAACCTGCAAGATCGTGCACTAAAAGACAAGTCTGTGTGGAGGAACAGACAAATGCCACCTTGCTGCCGGCGGGTTGACAGTGAAGTACCCACTTTTCTGGCTATCTCTGTCAAGGCTTAGAGAGGTAGTTTTTACGCAACTTTGAAAACTTGGCTAGAAACTTTTGAAAGCCAACAAGGGTTGACTGCTGCGCAATGGAAGTCGCTTTGACGACACTTTGAATTCTTGAACGTGAAATTCAGATGAGTCGTTATGCGATGCGAGTAAGGAGTAAAAGATTACTCCCTTTCCCCGTCCGCATGTTTCAAGGGAATGTGGTTATGACTTGAGCGCACAAATTCACTGTCTTTGCAGTGAACATCATTTTTTTTTTTCATTCAGAGTTTTCTCTATGATTCTTCACTGCCGTAACATTGACTACTCCATACGTTCTGTTGTGCAAGCATGAAAACACTCCAAATCAGCAGCCAGCTGTCCAACGCGGAATGAAAAGCAAAAGAAGGTTGCCGAAGCCCATACACACATGAGTTCACAGCCCCAAAATGCTGGACAATCGTGGTTAATCACTAAGACCGTCAAGCTGCACATGGTTTCACTTCTTGGTAGCCAAAACAGAACAAAACACAAGTCGCGAGCTTTCGCCCACAACCATCCACCAGCACTAGTGCGTGAGTGAACTCAAGGATCAGGGAAAATCACATCAAGAAATTTCCTACATGCCACGTGTTTGCACAAGGGTATTTTTTGGAAACACTACTCTCAAACGAATATGATCACAAGCCACACTTTCCAATGTTTTCTCACAATGAGCCATGGATTTATTTGTGTCATTACTATTACGCCGAACGGAGTGTAGATGGTGAATAGGTAGAAGTTGCGAGGCAAGAAACGATTTAGAATTTGGGACACTTGAGCAAACTGTAATCAGCATTAAGTGTACTTCGATGACAAGTGTTGAAATGATCCAACATACATATACAAGTGTCGAGTTACAAATAAGGCATAGTCGAGGTCGTTAGGTCGAATATCGAGCGATGCGTGCAAAGTCGTGTTGTGAGTAGCCGAATTCGAGAAGGTCCGCCGAAAAGTGGAGGGTCTTCTAGAATCGACGGTGAAGATGCATGATGCATCTTTATTAACCCAGATTCGTCAAAATGCGTTAGGAAGTCGACCAAAAGGTCGTGATACTTTTGTTCGTAGGTTTGCAAGAGTGGTCGAAGCTCTCAGAAGGTCCAAGAATATCCACTGAGGGCAAGGCATATGGAGTGAATTTTGCCATTCTCACGACGTGATGGGCTATTTGCGTACTAACATAAATGCCCACTCGAGAAGATTAAGGACTCGTGTACTTCTGGTACATAAAATTCCCCCTCCTTTTAGCCGCGACATCCCGGCGCGTGTGTAGATGTGGCCAAGAGACAATAGTAGTAGCCGTCGATGAGATCTTCGACGTCTCAGAGGTTGTCGAAGGGTTCTCAGCTATTATGCACGGTGTCATAGCTGTGCCACTTGACCAGACATTTTGTCGTCTTGCCTCGTCGTCAAAGGCCAAGGATGTTCTCGATGACGTTTTCCATGTCTTCGTCCACTTGAACAAGACGCGGAGGAGGGACATCTCCGCAAAGGAAGTTCTCTCCGGGGTCTTGGTAGTACTTAAGTCCGCTAACATGGAACACAGAATGAACTTGCATCATGTCGGGAAGTTTGAGTTACGCAACCAAATGGGTTTGCATGCGCTCGATCTCAAACGGTCCCAACCATCGGGGTTTGAGCTTTGAACGTTCGGATCGGGGGAGTTTGATGTTTGCCGAGCTGAGGAGGACTTTTTCACCAGTGGTGAAGATGTCGTCGCTACGATATCGGTTGGCTACACACTTCATCGGTGCTTATGTCTTTGCAAGGATTTGCCGTGTTTCCTCCTAGACAATGGCAAGATCTTGGCATTTAACATCGATCGCGAGAATGTTCTTCTGGCTTTGTAGTCCTACTGGTGTGGCGGGAAGTTTGCCAAACACCACTTCGAACAGGGTTTTACTCATCGCGGTGGAAACTGCTGAATTATATGCAATTTCAGTGGTAGGGAGTTTTTGTACCCGATCTGTCCTATGAGGTTTGCATAATTTTTGGAAATTTTGTTCAAGGGTCTGATTTGTACGCTTTGTTTGGCCTTTGGTTTGAGGAATAAACGCCGTTGGAAGTTGAATTGTGCTGATGTAACGATTCATCAGTTTGTGCCAAAAATGACTGGTGTATTGACTGCCTATGTCGCTTGTGATGGTTCTTGGTACGTCGTGTAGCTGTGTAATGTTGTTTAGAAACAACTGTGCTATTCCCCTGGCAGTGATGGTGGTCCTTGTCGGGATGAAGTGGGACATTTTGGAAAACCTGTCGACAACCACGAGGATGGTGTCATATCCCTTGGGCGTCACTAGAAATCCAGTGACGAAGTCTATGGAGATGTCTATCCATGGTTCCGTTGGAACAACGAGCTGTTGCAGAAGTCTAGGTGGCCTCCTACGACAAAATTTCTGTCGTTGACAGGTGTCGAAGGTTTTGCAGAAGTTTGCCACGTCGGATTGCATCTTGTCCCACCAATAGTTTTTCTCTAGCTTCTTCAGTGTCTTGTCCTCTCCGAAGTGTCCGCCTGGACCAATGTCATTGCATTTTTTTAGTAGCATTTGGTGATCGTCGTTTAGGGGAACAACCACCTGGCGAGTGAAGCGACGTCGCCACTAGGGTGCGTCAAACCAGAACTTGCTTTTATCATATCTGCCGTGCTAGTCGTAGCCTCGTGCAAACAATCGCTTGAGGTATGGGTCTCCCTGTAGTTGTAGGATTGCCACGTCGGTCGTCATATCTGGTCGGCGGCTAAGTACGTCCGCCAGATTGGTTTTTCCTGGCCGATACTTGATTTCGTTGTCAAACCTGAACTCAAGGAATTCCATCCATCGGGTTTAACTTCGGCTGAGATTTGGCTGCGTTTTCAAATGTTTCAATGCGTGGTGGTCCGTGCGCACGACGCATCGGCGACACTCCAGGTAGCATTGCCATGTCTTGAACGTATGCACGATTTTCAGCATCTCTTTTCCATGGACCGCGTAGTTGAGTTCCGGTCCTTGCAGTTTTTGAGACATGTATGGGACCGGTTGTTTGCCGTTGCTGTGATCTTGTAGAAGAATCATGCCGACGGCTCGGTCTGATGCATCTGTAGCCATAACGTAGTTGACCGTTGGATCGGCTAATCGTAGGGCCGGCGCCAAGGTCAGAGTATTCTACAAATTGGTGATTGCTTCTTATTCAATGTCTCCCCACCGCCACTCATTTTGTTTTCAAGTGAAGTCGGAGAGAGACGCTGACACGCACGCGTAGTCCCGCACGAATTGCCTGTAGTAATTGCAGAATCAAAGAAAAACTTGAACGTCTCGAACATTGGTCAGCGTTGGCCAATCAGCAACTGTTGCCACCTTTTTCGAATCCATAGTGATCCGTCCGCCGCTGATGACGTGACCCAGAAACTCAATCAAACGACGACCGAAGTTGCATTTTGAGAGTTTTCCAAAAAAAATCTCTCTTTGTAAGACTTTGAGAACTTTTTGGAGATGTCCACCGTGCTCCTCCGGGGTGCGCCTGTAAAGAATCATGTTGTCGAGGTATACCAAGACAAAATCGTCGAGGTACAGACGAGAAATGTTGTTCGTTGCCACCATGAACATCACTGGGGAATTTGTGAGTCCAAACGTCACAACTGTGAACTCAAAGTGCACATAACGAGTTCGGAATGCTGTCTTCTCAATGTCGGCCACTGCCACGCGTATCTGATGATATCTGCAACATGAGCCAATTTTCCCAAGAATTCAGGCTCCTCAGAGCTGTTCAGAAAGTTCCTGAGCTCTAGTAAGAGGGCAACGGTTCTTGATGATGACGTTAACAAAGGCCCGATAATCCACGTACATCCTTAATTCGCTAGTTTTCTTTTTCAAAAGTAATAGTGGTGTGGCGTATGGTGACGTAGATGGGCGGATGAACCCCTGACCGAGCATCTTGTCGAGCTGCTTTTTCACCTTGGTCACCTTATGATCGCTCATCTGATAGGCCCCTTGGATAACTTGAGTTTGATGTGATGGTCGATGTCTCGCTAAGGAGGTGAAGTTTTTGGGATTTTGTCGAGGAAGACGTTCGCAAACTCCTTGATGAGTGGTGCAAACCCTTCGCGTACCATCGCGAACTTTGTTGAGGCACATAACGCTGATGAGGCCCATGATGAGTGAGCTGCTACCACTTCCTCTTCTCCCTTTGGCTTGAGATGTATGAGCCACGCACAAGCTCATTGTCCTATACAGTGCTTGGCCACGCTAAGCAGTATCGGCTCCACAGGTTGTCACTTTTCAGCTTCCGCGGATTCCTCTACTGCTTTCACCTCTGTTGCTTCCACTGTCGGCCTTCATCCTGCTCGTAGAAACATTGTTTAACGCCGTCAATCTCCACGTAGACGTCGTTGCTATTCCAATCGACCTGCAGATTGTGCCGGGACAGGAAATCTCGTCCGAGGATGATTTTTTGATCCCTCATTGGACAAGACCTCCAGACTGTTACATCTCATAGATCTTCCACTTCTAATCGTAGTGGTTCTCAAAGTCTCCGTATCTGTAGTCTCCAGTTGACGGTTTTTCCTTCAAACACCCCTTGTTCAATCTGGAAACCCAGCTTGCGAACAATGTCGTTGCTTACAAAGCTGTGTAAAGCTCCTCCATCCAATAGTGCCAGTACCATTCTATAACTTCTCCATCCTCGAGGCTGAAATTTTATCACTATCACCGGTTGGCCGTCCTCGTACCCCTTGTCAAACTTTGTGATCTCAAAAACTTTCTGCAACGATGTAGGCCATTCAGATGGGCAATTTTTTGGTGTAGATCACTCCTCACGGACAAGAGTTGCACCTTTTTCTCCTGCCCTTTGCCGTTTCCCGACTCAGTTTTCTGTGAATTCCTCCCCTTTTTGGCCTGCTACTTGCTTCAACAGTTGCCGGTGATGTGCCCGACTTTTCCCCAGTTGTAGCAGGTTTGCGTGTCTTTCTGGTCAACGGTGTCTACTTACATTGGAGCCGAGGAATCCGCGGACTGGTTCTTTCCATTTCCACAGTAACTGGGATTAGGAGATCACTAGCTGTAGGATTCCTACATCCAAGCGTTGTAGTCGGTGCTGGTGATCCTTTCTACTGTTGTACTCATCCGCAACAAGTCGTTTTGGATGCCAAAGATAGCGATTGCTTGCCGGATGTCTTGCTTGAGGCCGTTGTTGTAGTGAAAATACAGTTTGTTCGGGGTGATGTCTGCACCGGTGATGATCTCGCGCAATCCCTGCGTGTACTCTGCCACGCTGGAATGCTGACGTAGACGTTGGAGCTTGTACCGTGCCTCGGACTTCTCGTTTAGTCGTCCAAAGTGTGCAAGCACCGCGTGCAAAACTTCATTCTAGTCGGTTGGTGGTGTTACCGCGTCTTGCCACTGTTGGTTGATCTGCTCCAAGGGTTGTATGCCTGCGGTCGGTGATGTGAGACGGCCGCTGTGAGCCGTTGATGATGTTCCCCCGGTCTCCTACTGCCGTTGTATGGTCTTTAGGTCGGACCACCGACTTAACGCCGTGCCACGTAAAAGCTCGGCCGCAAGGTCGACTTTCATTTGATCGTCGTTGACCCCAGCAGCGGTGAATTACACCTCTAAACTCGTAAGGCACATCTGGACCATTGGTCCTTTTGAGTTTGCAATATCGAACTGTTTTGGTTGAGATGAATTTTGGGTTCGCTCGCGAGTTGAGAATTTCTCTTGACGAGCAATGCTTCACGTGCACTTGTGTTACAAAGAGCATCCACTGTGACGTTGAGTTGTTGGAGCAGGTGCTTGTTGATTTCTTTGAGTGCGGAGATCATGTTGACCAGTTCCTCGTTGATCTGTGCCTGTCGCCTGTGAGATCATCCACTGAGGGCAAGGCAGTTGGCTAGTTTGTCCTCGGCCGTGGAAGTGAATTTCGCATTTCTTGCAACACAATGTGACAGAAGCACCCACTCGAGATGATTAGGGACTCGTGTAAGTCTGGTACGTAACAATTATGATATGCCAAGAGGGGCATATACCATATTGATATATAGCCCACGGACTAGGGGCTTTTCATAACAACTTATTGTTGTATTTAGTGTTTGTTGCAGTCAAGGATTTCTTTTTTTGATGGAATAGAGGTGAAAATATTAGTCGTTATTTGCGAGTTTTTCTTTCAGGTTCAACGCTATTCGAATGTCCAACCAGGAAACTCACAGGTGTAGATCGCAAAAAAACTTCCAATTGTGCGTGCAACAATACAAGGGTATGTTTGAATGAAAGAATGGGGAAATTTCTATCAAGAACAGTTTATTATTACAGAGACAAGTCAACATACAGAAAGAGAGAATCTGACAAGTTAAGCGATTGGACACAACCAATGTGTTTGTAAGTAGTTGAAGGGGCATATGGAGATCTGCATCATGAACGCTCGCCTCCTCGTGATCCACTTTTAGACCACGTGGCTTCTTGTGTCCTAGCTTTAGATGCCGTGGTTAGATAGTTCTCTCAAGCAGTTCACGTGGCAAATGGATTGCAAAAGCAAGAGAAGTGTGGCAGATAGTAACTTTTCCGAGCTTGCATTCCCACCCACCATTTGCCAACCGTTGCCTAAATCTGGCAGTGTTCGAAGAAAGACAACGGATGCAGCGAACTAAATCTCAGAAAGACGTGCCGACACATAATCATTCCATATGGCGCGCTCTGTCATCAAAACGACGGACAATAAAAAAAGAGCAACGAATGAACTGATCAATGCCTCTGGCAAAGATGTCCCTCCTCCGCCTCCCGTTCAAGTGGACGAAGACACGGAGAACGCCATCGAAGACATCCTCTAATGCGAGCGACCAGTCCGGAACTGAGGTTGTGGGTTACTTTGCCTCTATACCACAAAGGTGTGCAGTCAAGGCCAAAAAGCCAACCATCTGCAAGGTCTTGAACACAACACGCTAAAAACAGAGGGAAACAATGTACAAAAAACCCTAATCTGACACGAGTAAGAAAATACCATAAAAATCTGGCACAAAAACAAAAACTCGAAAATGAACTTTCAAATGGCCTTTGAGTATCATTTCAGAACAGAATCCAAAGAAATATCAAGTCCCTACATCACTTAATTTGGTAACGGTTTGTGTGCAACCTCTTCATAGCTTGGCCATGAGCCTCTCCCCTTCCACGAGGAAGAAGGATGTTGCAGAAGATGTGGAAGTGATCGTTTAGAGTTCAAATACTATGTAGCTTTATTTGGAGATGTTTTAGATTGACTAAACATTGATGGGAAGTTTTCAAATTATTACTCGTGATACATGGAAATCCTCATGCACTACTTGGGAACTTGGTGCAAAGGAGCCCGTGTACAAAGAGAACCCTAGATCTTTGGTCTATTTCTTCTTAAAGGCTTATTATGGTTTATTGCAATCTCTTGTTAAGCTCATGTGTTCATAGAGGACTCTGGCCCCTCATTGGCTTCTCCACGCTCGACGCCATAAGTGGCATCTGTAGACCAGATGCCACCATCAGCGTTACTCAACTAATGCCCAACTGCCTCTGCTGTGGGGATCGCACTATAATCCTTCTATGGTGGATATCCTGCACATAGCTCTGCTGCCTTTGTACCTCCTGTCATAGGTACTTCTACTCTGAAATCCAGTGTTGCATCAACACTTGCTGCTGCTGCTGCTTCTAATGCTAATGAAAGCTGTAGCTTCACGCTTCTGCTGTTGCTGCTACGCTGCTGCTTGTGCTGCACACTGCTGGTGCTACTGCTGCTGCTGCTACTGTTGGTGCTAACCACCGTCATGGCTTTCACGCCCGCTGCTGCTGCTCGTCGATGCCGCTGCTGCTACTACTTATTGTTGTCATTGCCACCATGCCTATTGCAGCCAAGAGCTGCAGTTGCTGCCACTGCTGCAACTTGCTCCAGCCGCTATTGCTATTACTGCTATTACTTCTTGGTGCTACCACTGCTTCTCCCCCTGGCTGAAGTGGCTGTTATGACTGCTTCTCGCTTCTGCTGCCGACTACTGCTGCTGCCCACAACTGTCCTGGTTGCTGCCATAGCTTCCACTGCTGCGTCAGTGGCTGTTGCTGCTGCTCACTGCTACTACGGCGGCTGTGCCGCTGCTTGCTGTTTCAGAAAATGATGATCCTGTTTGCTCCTTCTGCTACTGTTCATCTGTCTCTGACCACCCTAAAGCCTCAGCCTTCGGAAAATGCATGCAAATTTCCTTTTCTTTATTCTCTTTCTCTTTCTTAGCAGCTAATTTGTCCTTGAGCCCTTTTGTTTCTCCTGCCCAGGCGACTCCTCTTACAGTACCCAAGGCAGCTATTGATCTTCTGCAGTCACGGTTTCTTCTGCATGCTGCTATCTGCATTGCGCCACGTGGTGCCTCCTAACGACGTGTGTGGCTATTCTTCTTGCACCACACCTCTGTTGAATGTTTTTTGCCCCTTGTTCAGTGGTGTATGACGGATCAGGAATGCTCTGCCCCTTGTGGAGGTATGACCCCTAGATCCGTTGTAGTGTGACTCACCTATGCTCTGTCTCTTGTGAGATATGACCTGTGAGTACACCATGTGGGTGAGTGGTTGCCTTGGCCATTTTGTTGATTTGGCCAAGTGAGAGGTCATGAGTTCGATCCTGGTCCCATGCATATCTTGTTTGCTGTGGAAGCTTCCAAGAAAGAAAGTCCGTAGCTTCTTGGACGCTACATGGTTGGTCTGTCACCTTGACACTAGGATGCTTATGTGTCAAGCCCACAGTGCAAGTCTATTGGTGACGTGGCTGGTTCAGGCCACTTCCCAGGAATGTGCTTTTGAGTTCTAGGATTGGACAGACAGCTATAAAAGGACTTGTCTTGCATTCTGATCAATCAACCCTTGCTTGATACTCTCTTGCGTATTGACGACTTGAGCTCTTCTTGAGATGTAATGCTAAGGTCTTAGTACTCTTGAAGGTGAAGTGTATGCCTGATTAAGTTTGGGGTGCATGACACATGTCAACAAAGGAAGAAGGCCTAAAAACCTTTGTGAGCTTTTCGGTTTCGCAGCTTCTTTGCCAGAGGTGGTTAGCTCAGTAGCTAACAACCTCACACTAGCCCGTTGTGCTCTTGTACCATGCATCCTTTCAGAAAATTCAGGCCCATGCAAAACTGAAATGACCTTTGGGTGTGAGGGCCTATGCAATTAGGGCAAAAAAACTAGGAGACCTTACAAATGAGCTCCTACACGGCTTACATACGAGCACCACAAGCTAGCCCACCATGCTCTTTCACCCCCACCAAGCCCAAATGAGCAGGCAGGGATAACAAACATAAAACAACAAAAACCATGCAAAACTATAGAAGCATTGGAACATGTATCTGGGTGCCTGTCTTTACCCATGAAGAAAACATAAGCGGTCTAGAAATCATGCAAAATCAGCCTCCAGGAATTAGGAACGGCTAGCCGAATGTTGAAAGCAAAAACTAAAACACAGATTCTCCTTGGAGAATCAGTACAAGCCAACGAGTGCCTAGGTTTCAACATATTGCGTGATGCAAGGTGCTGGTTAATGATGTATTTCAAGGGTGAGGAGAGGGCTTGACGGGAGCTCCTCCATCTTGCACATGAGGTCGACTCGATCTCAACCTCCCCAATTCCTGATCCATGCATGCTATGCTGCCCATAAACATCCGGCAGCATTCTATCAGCACATCATGCTATGGTCCTGCCGTACGGAGCCTTTTGCAACCGGCACACATGGTCACTGCCATCCTCGAACCCTGGGGGTTGGACCATATATGACTCTTCATCCAACTTTCCATGTAGGAACGTGTTGTTGACGTCCATCTAGTGGAGTTCCCTGTCGTACTGGGCCACCTGGGACAGTAGGCTCAAGGCCATGGTCATGCGTCCAACTGGTGTGAAGGTCTCAGTGCAGTTGATCCATTCCACCTCAAAGAATTCCTTTGAAGTCAGTCTTGCTTTGTAGTGGTCAACTGAGTCGTCCGGCTTCAGCTTCTTTCGCAAGACCCATTTGACTAAAACGGCCTTCTGTCCGTGTGGCAGTTCTACAAGCTCTTAATCCCCATGTTCATCGATAGCATCCAGCTCAACCTCACATGCTACACGCCAGAGTACCGCATCGAGCCCAGCCAGAGCCTGACATAGTGTGTTAGTGTTTGGCGTCACTCCCACCACATAGGGATCTGGGGCCGTAGTAACTCCACTACGTGTGGCCAAGGCATAAGCCATATATGGAGGGCCAATGGTTATGGTGGACTATTCGGAGCCTGCCGTATGTCAGCACTTGTGAGCAAGGAGCGCGAGACCTGTATTGCAGTGAGAGTGGACTTTGGTGAGCCCTTGCGTGCTAAAACCTATGGCCCTAATTCCAGGGTCTTCACTGTGCAGGCTGTGAGTAGGACGCGGCCAAGGCGCCCATCCTCACCTCTTCAGTAGGACTTTGGTGGCGACGGAGCTAGGACAGGTGGTGGACACTCATCACACATTGACAAGACTGGTGACGCATCAAGAGGTGCCGGTGCGTTGATAGGGAAGATGGAGGATGGGGACGACACAGGCAACTCGACTGGCGACAGAAAATGCAGGTGGTATAGGCAATGTAGGTGACACAAGTGACTCTGATGGTGCCGTAGGTGCGGATGACGTGGGCGGCACTAGCATCGCAGTAGGTGACGCAGGCACAGGTATTGCAGGAGGGGCTGGCAACACGGTAGATGCAGGTGGGAAATGCGGTGTAGACCACGCATGTCGTGTGGATGATGCAGGCGAGCCTGCTGGTGGGTGGGACATACCAGTAGTGCCCAGGGTGACCGGGACAGTGTCATTGGTCAGCTCACCCTCCCCCCCACAAGGGATCTTACCACACCTAGGAGAATGCGACTACGGGGTGCCACCAGTGGGTTGGTCACGGATTGAGCTAAGCTCAAAGAATAATGCGTCTCTAGACTGAACAAAGCGCCACCGACTGGGGTCCTAGAATTATCAGACCTTGGAGCGTGAAGCCACGCCCACAAACGAGTAGACGCGACCATAGAGGGAGATCTTGGACCCTTGCTATTCTGGTGTGAAGCAGACGGAGGCAAGAGACCCCCACACATGCGCGAGCCGGAGGTCGGCACGACGTCCGTACCACGGTTGGTACGGAGTGCTTATGTGTGTTTGGGAGGGGGCCGTAAGGGATCCAGTTTCAGACCCAGGTCATGTAGGCCATGCCCTTGAAGGTGAATGCTTCTGGCATGTCGCTGTCCGCTCACATTAAGCGATCCACATCCTCCATGATGTGGTTCCAGCGCTCAGACACATAGTTCTGCTGGGGCGTGGTGGGGGCAGAGAGGTTGTAAAACACCCCCACTTTGGCACAGTACCAGTCCCCCATGAACTCACCACCCCAATGAGAGTGGAAGTTCTAGAGGGTATGGCCGGACTGACGTTCGGCCATACAAGTCACGTGCGCATGGCGAGTGCAACAACGCTTTTCAGGCAAAGACTGAAAATCCGTCGCATGCAGGTGAAGTCGTCCGTTATTGTAAAAACCTTTCGCCCTGTGTCATCCTGGAACTCCACGGGAAGGGATCCCTGGAGATTAGAGTGAAGCAACTCGAGGGGTTATAGAGTCTGGGAGTCAGACAGATGGTACATGGCATATTGCATCTTGCCTTGCGTACATTGTAGGTGATCGGTCTTGGGTGGCGCCTGTAAGCCGGACAGTACCATTGGCACTGATTAAGGTTTGTGGCTTCCTTGAATTTCACATCTGACTGTGGATTTGGAATCTACAGGAAAAACCGTGCGAGATCAGCCTAAGAACGGGGTCGATCCATCAAGAATTGAAGAAGTTACGCCCGGCCAAAGGTTGGACCGGCAGAGGGGGAAAAGGTGACGGGAAATCGTCCCCAAGGACCAAGGCTCGACCCTCGGAAGACCCAACAAGGCCGAAGCGCGCTTTGGGTCCCAGATAGTCAATGAGTCAAGGATTATTAAGAGCCAAGGGCGCTTTGGAATGGCGCCCCGGTATGTTATTACCAGAAAGGGCGCTTCGGGTGGCCGTCAGCGCCGCTAGTGGTGCTGCCAGCGGTAGATTGCTGTGGTTCACAAAATGGCCATATCTTGGCCGTTCCTCCGCGGGATGGTGCAATTCTTGGTGTGTTGGAAACCTGGGAAGATGAACTACGTGATGGTTAGGCAATAACGCTCATCTCCGGCCTGTACAGAGCCGTGTACGGCTCGGTGACCCTGGGTCGCCTAGGATGTGTCATCAGGCACATAAAATCTTGTATGTTGACACTTGAATAACAAGTACAGCTTACTCCCATGGTGCCACACGTGTTCTCGTGCTCCCCCACGACATCCCTATGCTTCCACAAACCCGGGAAGGTGTGCACTGGCCTCCCTTCGGTCGCCATTGCCGCCGGTTGGTGCCTACACCATCCGGTTGAGGCTAGCACACCGCGGCCGGTTCACACTTGGTATCAGAGCCACCCTTAGCTCAGGGGCACAATCTTCTACGTGGTAACCTCTTCTGGTCAGCGTAGACCAGCACGCATCTCGTCTCTTTGACAAATCCATGTCCAAGGCCAACCACGCACTCTGGTGACAAGGCGGTAGCCGGATGACCCGTTGAGGACGAAGTTGTACCGGACGCAGAGATGTCCTCATCCGGCAGGTTCTCGATGGCCGCGGCGTTTAACGCGCAAGACAAAGTAGCAGTAGGCGCAGCATTGCAGAATTCGCTTGCTGACATGCAGGCCAAGATGGACCTGTTGGAGAAGCAAAATGCGTACCTCAATCAAGAGCTCGCAAAGCATCCGGTACCAACACAAGTGGCAGTTGCTACCGCAAACGTACCTGCGGTGGGCGTCTCGAGCCCGCCAAAGCCGGAGCCGTTCGACCCATGAGGAAGGATGGGCCAGCTCCATATGCTTGGATACTCGGACTGGAGATGTACTTCACCGCCATCGGCGTGGATGCCTGAAGGTACGAGGCGCGCCGCGACTATGCAGTGACCCTATTGAGAGGGGAATCGTTGGATTGGTGGGCCGACGTGATGCGGTCCAATCCACACAAGAGTGGAGTAGCAATGGATGCCGGCATTGCGGCCGTGACCGGAATCTCAACCCCATCGGCTCCAACCTGTAGCAGTGGCGACTCTACCCTGAAATGGCCGACCTCGTGGAAGGAGTTCACAAAGTCGTTCATCAAGTGCTTTGCTGTGGGTGACGTGAGGAACAATGCGCGTGCCAAGCTATGTCGGCTTCGCCAAACTGGCAGCGTCACCGACTACACCCGCAAGTTTTGTGAGGTCGTCGCCAACTGTGGCTTCGATTCGCACGAATTGTGATTCCACTACAACGATGGCTTCAAGAACGACGCCCCCGCTGTGACAGTGATGCATGACCTCAACGACAACCTGTCGGCAATGATCGCAGCAGCTAAACGGTACAACTCGCGCATACAACAGGCTCATGCCAACAGCAACAACTCTTTTGGTGGTGGTTACGGCAAACGGGTCGAGAGCAACGACATGCCCATGGAGATCGGAGCTTTGCAACAGCGCAAGTGCTACAACTGTGGCAAGCCTGGCCACATTGTGCATGATTATCGGAGTCTAAAGAAGGGCGACGACAAGGATAAGCGGCAAGGGAAGGGGAAGCAAGCCACAAAGGAACCAGAGAAAGCAACAAAGGAGTTAAGAAAAGATGAGAGCTGGGAGTAGATGGCGTTACTCCTGGCTCCTCTCATCCCAAACCGCCATTTGACCGCCCACCCGAACGCCTTGTGGAAATTGAGAGGATTTCCGAGGTCAAGGCATGGGACGCGGGGTATGAGGTGGAGCAGCCCGCACTTCTCTTGGAGGCGTGAGTGAAAGGCGTCAAGGAGAAGGTGGGGAGTCTGCTGGATTGTGGCACAAGCCACGATTTTGTTAGCATAGAGTGTGCTCAGAAGTGGGGCCTTGCGCTCACGAGTAAGAAGCGGACCACTAACAAAGTGGACGGCACGATTGAAGTGGGATACCTGGCCTGTCCCCTCTTCATTTGCATGGGGAAGCTTCGCATAACGACCATATACTGGGTGTACCCGATGAAGGATTACGATGTGATCCTCGGTCGTGACTTCCTCCACAAGTACAACCCCATCGACAATTGGGAAACGCGCACCGTCTCAGTCAAGCTTAGAGACAAGGAGTATCCTCTGCCTACGTGGTCCAAGGAAGAGGCTGCGGAGGAGGAGACTTGCGAGGAGGAAGAGTCGTAGCACTCCGTGCCTCGCAAGGAGGAATTGGTGCCTATGATGCTGAACTTGGTGTAGCTCAAGCGCGCGGTTCGAAAAAAGGAGCAGCTTTTTTCGCGTTCGTGTGAGATGTGGAGGATGATTTCGACAAACTAGAGGACATGGTGCCTGATGTGGCGCATGGGGCGACTCGTAAGCAACCCGGGGCCCAAGGCAAGTTTGCTGCGGTGCCCGAGGGGCTTTGGAAGGTGTGTACGGAGTTCGAGGACGTGTTCCCCGAAACCATCCCGGCGGGTCTGCCACCGGAGCGGGACGTGGACCATCGCAATGACCTCAAACCTGGAGCGCGCCCGCCTGTTCGTGCAAGATACCGCATGAGCGACGTGCAGCTGCAAGAGCTCAAGAAGTAGCTGACCGAGATGACGGAGCAGGGCTTCATCTGCTCATCCCCCTCTCCTTATGTTGCACCTGTCTTGTTTGTGCAGAAAACGACGGGGGAGATGCGCATGTGCGTGGACTACCGGGCGTTGAACGAGTTGACCATCAAGAACCGGTACCCACTCCCACGAGCCGAGGAGCTCTTCGATCAGCTCCGTGCGGCTTGCTTCTTCACAAATATTGACCTCCATTCCGGCTACCACCAGATCCGCATCGCAGCAGATGATGTGGAGAAGACGGCCTTCCGCTCCCGCTATGGTCACTACGAGTTCCTCGTGATGCTTTTTGGGTTGACCAATGCGTTGGCCACCTTCATGGCGGCAATGAACAACATCTTCAGGCCGTACTTGGATGACTTTGTGGTGGTTTACCTTGACGACATCTTGGTGTATAGCAGGACGGCGGTGGAGCACGAGAAGCATGTGAAGAAGGTCATCAAAATTCTGAGGAAGGAGAAGTTTTTTGCAAAACTCTCTAAGTGAAGTGAGTTCATGGTGGTTAAAGTTGAATTCCTTGGACACATCATTGGCAATGGACAGATTTCCATGGACCCGCGCAAGGTGTCGGCCGTGCAAGAGTGGCCGAAGTTGCGTAATGTGCACGATGTGCAAGCGTTCCTTGGTTTTTGCAACTACTACCGCAGGTTCATCCTTGACTACGCGGGAGTGTCAGTGCCACTCTTCAATCTCACACGCAAGGATCGTGAGTGGAGTTGGGGAGTTAGAGAACAAGAACCCTTTGAGAATCTCAAAAGGGCTATGACCTCCGCGCCGGCCTTGCACTTGGCCGACAACGGCCGTGAGTTTGAAATGGCGATGGATGCATTGGACCTGGCCATTGGTGGAATTCTTTTGCAGGACTTTGGCAACGAGTCGCAGCCGGTCACCTACTACTTGCACAAATTGCGCGGGGTGGAGCTGAACTACGCCACCCATGACAAGGAGATGCTCGTCGTGGTCGCAGCCTTCAAGAACTGGCAGTGCTACCTCGAGGAGCGGAAGTGCACGGTCTACACCGGCCACCACGCGTTGAAGTCTATGTTGACCCGGGGTCCCAGGGTGACTTTTTACCACGGCTGTGGCACCGCAGACCACCGCGATGCCCCCGCAATGTGCGGTGCTCGCTGTTTTCCAGCTCCGGTCTGGAATGGCCACTCCGTGTGATGTGGCACACGTTGGAAGCCACCGCGGCTGGCACCTACCACTTCGCGACGATTTTTTCTTCCCACCCCAGACAACCCCCCCCCCCCCCCCCCTCCACCCCCAACCCGTCGACGTGGCCTACCCATCAGGTACAGTCCCATTAGCCATTGTTTTATTTTGTGGATGGATCTGACTGGTTATGCCAGGCTGGCATGCATGTACATGGCAGGACATTTAGAGCTCCACTATTGGAGCTCATGTAGTACGCGTGGCGACCTCGACTGGATGGTCACTTGAAGATATCTTGACATTTCAGCGTATTAATCACCAATCTGCTTCCTGTTTTCAAAATCACTTCATTTTTTTTCCTTTGGTTTCCAAAATCATGTTATTGCTAAACCATGAACAAACCAAATCCTTGATCCCACGTTAACATACAAATGTGGAGTTTCGTTGTCGACTCTATTTTCCACCTGCCGTTTTGTTGGCTTTGCCGCCAGTTTGCGACACCATGCCAGTTCGCGGGTATCGCTGGTTTGTGAACTTCACTGGTTCACACCAGGCACTCGGGCGAGTTGACGGGGAGTACCATATGTCCGGTTGCTGGCCACTAAGCCGGTTCCGGACTGAAATTCAACGGTCCGGAATAGAGGTCAAGGGTTTCGATGGGCAAGTCGGTCCATCCTAGCCTCGCTCTTTGACCTGAGTAAGACGACGCAGAGGTCTTCCCTGTCGCTTTTCTGGACTTAGGCCACCCATCTGGGGCCCTCCGAGAGCCATGACCCCCAGGAGGGCTCCCACGTCGTCGTCAGGCAGGGATTCTTCCTCTCTGCCTGTCTCAACGTCTGCAGCATCTGCCATCCGCTTGACCCAGGCAGATTTTGCCCCGCCTCCCACCGGACGCCTCCATGGGGATGCCCTTACTCTCGCCCTCTCACGGCACTGCAAGCCTGTCCCTACGGCTTCGAAGAAGCTGGGATTTTTTTGCGGCAGCTGCGGTGTCACACAGAGTGGCACATCTGATCGCATCAGGGGACACTTTGGTGTACCCAACGGCAACATCTCCTGCTGTGCCTACCCTCCTCCCCTTGCCCGAGATGTCCTGGGTCTGGAGAGATCTCCCCGTCCCCATGCAATGTGGGAACCAGCCTGCCCTCGTCTGTACAACGGTCTCGGGGACTCATGGGGCACAAGCGCAAAACCAGTGAAATGGCATGCGCTCTTCGAGTCAAGGCAGTGAGAGGCAGATCTGGAGAGGGCAGGAGTGCCTACAGGGAGTGCAAGGAATGCTGACATGGCAGACCCTATTTCTGCTGGTCTTTCTACTGTGGACCAGGTACAGCAGCAGCAAGAGTTTTTTATGCGAGCTGCAGATCTACGCCAGCAAGCAGATCTGTCACGGCAGCTGTTGCAGCAGCCCGTTCCTCTTGCCGACATCAACCGCATGGCTGGGATGGTGCAGACTTCTATGCGCCCACACTGCGATGCCACAGCAAATGCAGCCTGCCAGATGGCAATTGTTAAGCTTGGTGTGTGGAGGGGCCCTGCTGGTGAGCTTCTGCAGGGAGCCATGGTTGAACGACGTGGTTCGCACTGGGAGGCTGACCAACTCCACCTTTTGTCTTCCAGGCCGGTCCACTGTGGTCGGCGACATCTTATCGAAGCTTGATGCCAAGCTAGCTGTGGAGGATGAGCCGCTTAAGCAAGGGTGGGCCATCTACGGGTGCACGGTAGCTGTTGATGAGTGGGCTGACCAGCAGCAGCGCCCCATCTATAATGCCATGGCTGTGAATGCAAAGGGACCATGCCATGTCTTCTCGCGAGATGCCAGTGGGAGAGTGAGAAATGCTGAGCATATGGCCGGCATGATTGAAGAGGCCATCGAGGAGGTGGGGGTGCGCAATGTCGTCAGCGTCGTCTGCGACAACACAGCTGTGAACAAGCGCACTTTCGAGGACCTGAAGGGCAAGTACCCGGACATCCTGTGGCAGGGGTGCTGCGCCCATAACCTGGACCTTGTCCTCAAGGACATTGGAAAGGGGGACTGGGGTGCTGCCATCCTGAGCCGGTGCAAAAAGGTGGTCAACTTTTTCCGCAACAACGACATGCCCCTCACGTGGCTGAAGCAGGCATCAGGCAGGCGAGTCCTCACGCAGAAGTGTGACACACGCTTCGCCTCGGCGCACGCCATGCTGCAGTGCTTGATGGACATGCGTCCATTTTTGCTGAAGCTGGTGAACCATGACTGTTGGAAGGGGATGGGGAGCCAGAGAGATGGGCTCTTCAAACAGAGGAAGAAGGCTGTGCGTGGCTTCATCCGCCGCCGGGTTTTTTGGCTGCAGGTCCGCCAGCTCAGAGATCTCATGACGCCGGTGGTGAAGGTGTTGCGCGTGGCAGACAGTCCGGGTGGCCAGGCAGGCGAGATGAACGAGAGCCTGCTTGACTGCACCAGTGAGTTGAGGGCCCTTTCATTGAGCAGGGGCAGGAAGCCTGCCAAGGTGGGCAATGCGCAGGTCAAGCACGCCATGCAGCGCCTTGTGACTCGCTGGAAGAACGACATGAGCTGCCCCCTCTACGCTGCTGCACGCCGTGTGCATCCATTGCACTTCGGGAACGACCTTGGGGGGGATGTGGAGATGGTGCAGGCTTGGGCGGAAGTGGTGGAGGCACAGGTACCTGAGAAGAACTGCGACGAGCTGCAGACTCAGCTTGAGGCATTCCTGCTTGGCCGGGTGACACCCCAGGTCATCCCATTGACCACCAAGCGCCTAAGCGACAAGGCTCGCGCAGCTGTGGCCAAGGTGGTGACGGGCATTCTGAAACCCTTTGAGTGGGCATCATTGCACCTTGCCCACCTACCCGCCTTGCGTGAACTGTCCATTAGGCTGTTGGCACAGCCCTGCTCCTCCTCAGACTGCGAGCGCGTTTTTTCAACGCACCAGCTGATCCATACCGCCCATCGAAACCGCCTTAAGGTCAGCACCTTGAAGATGCTGGTCCGGTGCAACGTCCGTCTGCGTCGGCAGTACAAGGCAGGCAAGGGCCGATGCAAAGCACCTAGTTTCATGGTCCCTGATGAGTCAGAGAGTGAGGACGATGGTGAGATAGTCCCGGACGAGATGGAGGAGGAGGAGGAGGTGGAGGAAGAGCAGGAAAGCTCAGAGGAGATGGAGGATGAAGAGGAGGTGGTGGTTGAGGGCGAGGAGGAGGAGGAGGAGAGTGAGGAAGATGTGGCAGCAGTCCAGAAGCAGCAAGAGAAGCTACGTGAGGCCAATGGAGAGGACCCCCCCTCCTTTGCACGGAGCATCCGCACCAGGGCTGAAGCAGAAGCCCTGATTGAGGGAGTGGGAAACGCGCCAGCCCGTGGTCACGGC
>SZWC01003121.1:0-16264 GCA_023375785.1 Penium margaritaceum | reverse complement strand
ACCACCATGATGCGGAGGACCGTGAGGAGGCCTGGATGGCCTTCCATGCTGAAGTGGACAGCATCAACCGGTCCTTTGCCATTTGGTGAGTCTGAGTCAGCTTTTTCATTTTGCCACTATGTCATTTCAGGAGTTAGTTGGTTGTGTTCATGAATTTTAACTATGTGTTCCTTGTCTGTGTTTGCTTTGCAGAGATCAACAACGACCACTTGTGATAGGGGAGGTGCATGCCAGATACCATGTGGCGCATGATTGCACTCCTGCATTACAGTAGGCTTCAGTTGTGGTGTATGTGGATTAGTAGTTTTGAGTAACAGCATTTCACAAAGGATTTGAGTGACCATTGCCAGATCTCGGGTACTCCTCCCACCCCATGTGCAAACCCTAAAGCATGTAATACTCGTCACTTTACATAACTGAGCATCATAAGTGACAAGTATGATTGTGCCTTGTCCCAGTGTGCAAGTGTTGTAATCCACAATTGCAGTTGTATTCAAATAGTAATGAAGATTTGTGTGATAATACAGTCTAAATCTGGATCCACCACCCAGAGGTATGAAGGGTACATACAGACTGTTGACATCTTCAGTTCATTCTCTTTGCGTCATTAGTTTGATGGAATGGACAACATGGCTTCTTGTGCTCAAGACGACTTGACTATCATGTTCCTCCTAGGAGTTGGTACAACATTGGTGTGTCAGAAACTGCTCTCCTACTTGTGGCCGCCAACAAGAACAAGATTCGTAGGCATGTGCCATTGTACACCAACACACAACGACACATGTGAATCTGATACCGAATCTACTGTACCAGAGGCAGATGAGATTCATGGGGAAGATGTCTTCTACGTGTCTGGAGACGACAACATCGGCTACATAGATGCCGAAGAGGACATGTTTTTCGATGCACTGGGATGTCATGGTCGTCAGGGTTGCGGATGCGACCTGTGCCACTGGCTATGGCTGTGCAGTGTACTGGATCCAAAGTGGTTAGATCCAGAGTGGACTGGGTAATTCATCCTGAATTAGTATCTGCATACCCACATTTGTCTGAGAAATAATGCAACAATGCCCATATTCCACCTAGATCATTACTTCCATGCCCATAATTGGTACAGGATTATGACTTTCATGCCCAATGTTCACCATTAAATGTTACTGAAATGCCCTTGCTTCACATTGAAATATGATCTGTATGCCCTGAAAGGTGCAGGACACTAACACCAGACTAACATGACATGCACATGAAATGAACACGATTAAGACTTTCGTGCCCAGTTTTCATCATTAAATATTACTGATATGCCCTTCGTTGACATTGAAATATGAACTCGATGCCCTGAAATGTGCAAGACACTAACACCACATGCCCATGAAATATGAACTGTATGCCCTGAAATGTGCAGGACACCAACACCACATGCTCATAATGTCTCATGTACCCAAATATGTCTCTGCAATAAACCTCGGATGCCCATTGTGGACGTGAAATAATGAAGGCGTACCCATTGTTGTGCATGGAAAACAGCTGGGCTGCCCAAACATGTCACTGGAATAAAACTCATAAACCCAGTACTCTCACTACATTAAATCTCGCATGCCCAAAGTTGTGGACGGCATTACCATGGATTCCTCATGACGGACTCGGTGGCTTTGACCATATCCACGGCTCCCATGGGTCGGGACAGTTGAGCGGCCTGCTACTTGGCATGGGCACTCCCAAAACCCAGGCCATATGGTACGGAGAAACAGGAGTCACGAACCATGATGGTACAATGTAGCCCAACCTTGCGTTGCGTGCGACATAGCGGTCCCATGCCTCCTTCAATGCCACCCATGCCTGGTGTACGGCCACAGGATCCTCCATGGGAGTACCCCATCCCTGATGTGTGAGGCCATTAGGACGGGCGTCGTTGTCCATGTCCAAGGAACGTGTTCGTCAAAGTTCGGTAGTAGGAGTGAACAGAGCACAAATTCATATTGGGGAAGCACCTTCAACCGACGGCGAAGTATCGGTTCATCGTGCGAACCGGTACAAAAAGCAGTTCACTTGATGAACCTGTTCGCGTGAGCGTGGGTGGACGTCGGCACATGCCGTCGACAAGGTTGACGTGCGCACGGCGTCGGTAACATCCACCGTGGACAATATGTCGTTGCCGGTGGCCTAAACCATTCGGCGAGCATTCATTGGTGACAAAAATGTACTATTCCGGGGGATGTGCAGACGTCGGCTACTGCGCGACGATGGCGGTCCACATGCATGGGTTGAGGTTGTGCGAACTTCCCGCCGTCGAACGGTAAACGACAACTCGAAGCAGAGGCTGCCTGCCCAGGCTGACAACATGCGAGGTTTCTTTCCGACATGCAAGTGAAAGCGAACCGAATACTTCGCGTGAATATTGGGCATAGTAGACATGAAATTTGGATTCGTCTCGGAAACTGAAAAACATGGGCACCGCAGTCTTTCCGTTTCCGACTATGGACACCGCGTGCGAGTCGTTTTCGACTTTGGGCATCGCGTGCGGGTCGAAATCGACTATGGGCAGCGTGTCTCAATCCACCAAAACGACGGGCAGCGGATTATTTATGCCCTTTATGCTATAAGGAGGTGGGTTGGTATGGGAGGCCAATCATATGTTTCCCTTCTCACATGAAGATCGGGACAAGCATTTTCTTCCGAGTTTTTTAGTGCTTATCCCATGAATGGGGATGAAGGGTTCCTTGAACTGGGTCGAACTCTAGAGGGATAGCTGAAAGGAGAATTGGCTCAGGAAACTGCAGTATTGTTTATCTTTGACGACTTGTAAGGTCCTTAATGGTGGAATCTGAAGTATAGTGACGTGTCCTTAAGGAAAAGGGTTCTACAGTAATGACGCATCGTGAGGAGAGTGAAAGTAAGGCCATAAGTTCGTCGGTTGGTTTTAGTTGGGCGGTGTAAAAAGTAATACGGCCAACGTGACATAACATCACCAGGAGGCAGTGCTTTTAGAGAGGAGCCATGTACAATGGTAATGGAGGCCAAAAGGTTGCCCATTTTCTTTAATTATGAACTGATTTATGGCCACGTATTATTGCACTATTTCTTTGTAAAGCGCTCATGGAGTTTGGATTGTTGTTTTGGATAGAATGAATTGCTGTAAAGCATTCTTCGATTTGGGGTGGATTGTGGAAAGTTTTTGTTGTAAATTGGATGGATGGGACAAAAAGAAGTTGCCCTTTCTTGGAATTTCCTGGAAGAACAAAAAAGTGCACTACCATTGTGCTTCCCCAGGTTGAAGGAAAATGATATCGATTTGGCAGCTTTTGCGTCAATTAGAATTGTGGGCCATTTAACCTCTCAAACCTCCCTTTGAGGAAGTGGAGACTGTAAATGAAAGAGAACATAGTCAGAGACCCTGGCTCACATATTCTTTTGGCGTGTTGAAGCTCTAATTTTTACATTTATTCTAGCCTTGTTTGGTGGGATGCGACGCAAAGAGAAGAATGGCAAGTCTTTGTGGATTTTTCCGACGGCACCAAATGTCATTCGAGGAATCATTTCTAAAATCCAAGCCTTCTCTCCACTCTCAATTGAATGATCGACGTGGCATTGCTCCCAACATCTTGATTACGTCTCATAAGCAAAAACCCAAAGAATAAACTTCAAAGCCTGAAGTTAAGACATCCATATGAAAAACTTTGATACAAAATGTTTAACATAAATGTTCTCAAGTGTCGATGATCTTCGAATAATTTGTCCCTAAATGAATGAATATGAATTAGCTCGCGTGGCTTTGTGGCAGGCGTGGAAACATGGTAGCCTTGCAAAGACAATGCCTGACGAGCTTGTCGCCCCTCAATGATGTGTGTTTCCTGTGTTTGATAGCTATGTTTGAATTTGAGACGAACTTCAATCTATTTGTAAGGAGAAAGGTGCAAAAACGATGGGCCCCCATCTTATCTCTTGCCGGGTAGAGCACATTCTCTCGTACTTACAAAACAAGCGAAGACTTAATAATCGAGCACAAAATCAATGAAATTGTAGTCACAAGATTTAAAGAAAAGGGGTTTATAGCCGTGATATCCACATGGCCTAAGGTGGCTGCCACATTCACTAAAGCAAACATGAAGAACCAAAAATTTGCAGTTTCAGGAAAAAACACATATCCCAACTCACTTTCCATGCCCAATGAGCAACATGTGTCGCCAATCTAGCATATCGTGGTGGCTCATGTGACATCCCACTGTCACGAGCATCGCAATAGTGTGATGAGCCCTCTTTTATCTTTTATGTTTTTGTTTTGCAAACCCCGAATCAGAATTTTAGGATGTTCTATATTCACGTGTGCCAAGCGCATGCCAAAATCAAAGCCTACATCATGGAATGGGGATTTGCGTGTTAGAAATAAAGAGAGAAAAAAGTGGCTTGGAGCAGGAATGCCCTTCTTCACTCTTCTCTCCTGACATGCAACCTCCTTTTCTTAGTTGCAAACTGTATGCAATTATACTCGATTTTCATTAGGGGCTTTAGGGTTTTGTTTTTATGTTGGAACATGGTGGGCCTTGCAACAATGGGGCCCAACTGGATCCTGAACGCATGGGTTGTCTTAGACCCCCAACTCAAACCCAAAACAATCCCCCCTTTGAACAGTTACAAACCCTTAAAATAAGGAGGTATTGGTTGTTTGACAGAAATGATCACGCCTACACTCCGACACTTAATGCATGAGATGTGAACAACGTGATCGCATCACTTAGTTTTGGATGTATAGTTGATGTTTTTTACCCTTCAATATGTGTATTCAATGATAAAATTGGCAGATGTCGGGTGATAACTCTATAAGTTGTGGATATGGCAGTGAAGGGAGAAATATGCAGGTATAGGACTGAACCTTTGTCACTTGCATGAGCAAACCGTTTTACCACTCTGCAAATCAACATGTTAATTCACACAGCCATCGTGGATGGCCTTGGGTATACGAGTCAAAACTGAGTGAAGGATTTCCGAGACCTTCCTGAAACTACGAAACCTAGTAGCAGTCAACACAACATTGAACATTGTAATGCAAGCATTCATTGATGCTGCAAGTATTTTGAAGCGCGCTCTACATCGTGGAGGACGTCAAGACTAGCCAGGATATTAAGGAAACTACTCTAGACTTACAAGCCACGCAGTTCATGGTCTAATGTAGGTCTAACATCTCAACGAGCACACTATGACGCATGATACTTGAAGAAAAAAACTAGGTTTTCCAGTGAGGGCAGGCAAAGGTCGACGACCGGTGGAGAGCAAGTAACTCGAATCTCCACGATCAACCTGGATCACCACTGACTGCCGAATCCTCATGCACTGCACACCCGAGGACACATGTAGAAAAATGTATACATGGAGGGTTATCACACACCCTTGGCCAAGGGGGTTGCATGCATGCGGTCGAGCACATGGAGTTGAGAGAAGAGGGAGGAGGGTGTAAGTGCTTTGGTGAGAAATTCTCCAAGTTGTTCGCTTCCAGGAACTCTACACACTTGTTCAACACCTGCTTCCACTACTTCTCGGACAAAGTGATGTTCAACCCCTATGTGCTTGGTGCGTGGGTGCAGTACACCATCATTTGTTGTGATTCGAAGTGCCACAAAACTGTCGCAGTACAGTGGTACAACCCCCACAATCATGGCCAGCCTTTCTAATAGCCTTTGTAGCCAGGTTGCTTCACACAATGCTTCCCCCAATGCCATGTATTCTGCTTTAGCCACATTACGTGCTACGCATGAGTGATTAGTACTACGCGATGACACAGTGGTGCCCCAAAGACGGAAGACATAACCCCTTCAACTGTGTGCATTTCTATTGCGTGCATAGTCACTATCACAACATCAGTCGACCAAGGGACTAGTGCCAGGGAAGAAAACTAGGCCCATGGATGCACTTTTGAACACATAGCGCAGGAGTTTCAGCAAAGCCTTTTGATGAGCAATGCGTAGGTGCTGGCTGAATTGGGCGAGAATTTTCAGAGCACAAGCAACATTAGGCCGGGTAGTGGAGGAAAGGTACGTGAGACTGCCAATGATATGTTTCTACAAGGTGGGATCTGTGTCTGGTCCGTAGTCAGTGGTATGAGGATCAAGGAGGTGTCAGTACACGCCTGGACTCATCGGTGACTGCTGTGCAAGGAGATGCTACACAAGATGAGAGAAAGGTTCTGCCAGGTGAGCTATGAACTGTCCCTAGTGTAGTGTCAAGGTATGTGCAACTCTTTTGCGCATGATGGTCATGCCTAGGAAGTTGTGTGCTTCTCCTCCGTTAGTCATGCGGTAGTGGGCAGTGAATACTGCTTTTGTTTCTTGGACAAGAGAAAGAGAGGGTGAAAGGATCGGTAAGTCAGCCATGTACACCAGAAGAGAAATCGGAACGCCGTTAACCCAGCGGGTGAACACAAAGGGGTCAGACAGGCTTTGCAAAAACCCCTCAAAGTTCCAGTGTTTGGCTGATCTCCTTGTTCCAGCAACTTGGTGCTTGTTTCACTCCGTACAATGCCTTTAGCAGAAGCCAGACTCTAAATGCCTTGTCTGTGAACCTAGGTGGCTGTTCCACACAAATTTTCTCTTCCAGTGGTCCATTTAGAAAATCATTCTTGACGTCCATTTGGTGTATGACACAGTCATTGTGTGCTGCAACCCCCAAGAGCACACGACCTGATGTGTACTTACCCACTGGGGCGTAAGTTCCCGTAAAGTCTTGTCCTGGTATCTGGTGGAAACCATTGGCCACCAGTCTGGCCTTGTATTTCTCAAACAGGCCACACACATTTTGTTTGTCTTTGAACACCCACTTTAGGTCAATGTCTTCGCGTCCGGGTGGAGGAGGCACCAATTGATGGACCTCATGCTCAAGAAGAGAGTTGAGCTCATTAAAAACAAACATTTCCCACTATGCTGAGGCAGAGTGCCCCCTTGCCCCTTTGACGGTGCGAGGCTCTGGGTGGATTGCCACACGCTGTGTGGGACCGGCTTTGTGGTAGATCTGTCTGTAATCCACCCTGGCCATGTTCCGTTGTGAGCGACGGACCAGATCAGGTTGAACAGGATTGTCCTGTATTGGGGTCAGGCAAGGTGTTATCTTGAGGAGTCTGGACTAGTGCTTGCAAGATCAGTCGGTGTGAGAAAATCGGTGGGAACTGGTGTGACGTGGGCTGTGACATTGTGTCCACTAGATGATGGTGTGACCTTCAGTAGCATGGTGGGAACAAAGATGGATAAACTGACATATTCAGTATATCATTCATGGACGGTAAGCACTGGTGCATTCTTAAAGCCCTTCAACCACTTACATGGCATGTGTTCTAGGAAGGACGCATCTCGACTCGTCTGGGACCCTGTGCAACATGTCGAACACATCTAGGAAGGACGCATCTCGATGCATCGATGTGTTAATCGATGAATGCATGTTGCACAAGGTCCCAAAACCTCCATGCCTTTGAGGCATGGGAGACTCCTACAAAGACACACCACCTGCTCCATGGGCTCAGCTTGTGACTGCGTTGTGGGTGAGCAAACCACACATAAGCCATTTTTCCCCACACTTGCAAAGGGCGTAAATCCGCCTTGTACTTGAACCATTTCTCTCATGGAATGATGGTCCTAGGTAGGGTTCCTTGAGGTATCCTACTCCATACCGAGGTAATGTATTTGACAGCTTCCTCTCATAATCCAAAGGTCAGGCCTGACTCAGTCAATAAGGCGGGCAGAGCATCGCGCAATGTTATGTGCCACCTCTTGGCCACCCCATTTTGTTGAGGTGTATAGGGAGCAGTGGTTTGATGGACAATGCCTCTAGTTTTCAAGTATGTTTGAAGTAGGCCTAGGAATTCCCCAACCCTGTCTGTATGAAGGATGCGTAGAGAGCACCCAGTCTGTTGCTCAGCAAGGGGAATCCATTCCATGATTGCCCGGTGTGCATCCGCTTTGGCTTTGAGCAGGAAAACCCAGCGGAAACGACTGTAAACATCTTTCACAGTCGGAACATACACTGACGCATACTAGACTTAGGCGACCGGCATGGGTCCAGTTAAGTCGGCATGCACAAGTTGAAGGGATGTGTTGCTGACATGCTGTGATAAAGGAAATATCTCTCGGTGTACCTTTCCTTCTAGGCAGTTAAGAAAAGTAGATGCTTTTAAGCTGTGGGGACAGCTGTCAGGGCTCAGTCCATGTACATGTCAGTGTTTCAATAGATTGGTAACTAGTTCAGTATATATGTGAGCCAACCTTTTGTGAACAAGCTTAGTGTGTTTGGAGTCAGTTTTGGTTATGATGTGTGGTTGCGCACGATTAGAAGGCAATGCAGGGTACAGGGTGAGACGGTACAACATGTCGGCATGCATGGGTCCATCAGCCAGTAGTACACCGTGCGCATCAAATATCATGCATTTTTCTGCTTGCTTCTGCATTGACATGCCCAATTGGCGATCCAACTCCCCCCCCCCCCCAACAGCAGGTTTACCTTCAACGAGGAACATACAAGACCCTGTCAGCCACATGACCCCCCCCACTGCTTGTAATGCAACAGTCCCTATACCCTCAACTCTTAGCACCTCTCTTGATTCTGTCCACACACCTTCCACATCGTGCATGACATACAGAGACATAAACAAGTGACGATGAGGTTACATGTAATGTGATGCTGATATATCAAACAACCACTCTTGCATAGGCAAGATGTGCAAATGCTCAATGCACGGACGTGGCAGGGAAGTTGGAGTGGTCTCTAGAGGGAATGTGTTGGAAGTGGCCTCCCGCATATCGGCAGTGTGCGAGGTCGCCATTTCGTCATACATGCACTGGGCACATCCTGGGGTCGGCAATGGAGCCATCGTGAATGGTGGTACATAGTGTACGGGCATCCCATAAGGTCCAGGCTGTGGCGACACCTATTGGAGCGGCTGCGGCTAAAGCTGATGGTGAGGCAGGAGTACAAAGGTGGCTGCTGCTACATGATGGTAGGACTGCAACCCAGGTGGTCCATGTCCACCAAAGTGCTATATCACGGGAAACTGGTGCAGTGGCTAATGCTTGTTTTATACGTGCCTCTGTTACTGTTGTGTCTGCTGTTGCTGCTGTTTCTCCATTATCCGCCGCTGGAGAGAAGGGCACCTATGCCAAAAGTTCCCAGTCTAGTTATAGTAGCTGCACCTCTGGTTTCTGTGGCCGCTTCCACCGCCATGACCGCGACCACTTCCACCAAATCAGCCACGACCCCCACTCAAGGATCCACCAAGGGAGGTGAACGAGGTCTGGGTCACCACTGCAGGAGCGGAAGAAGAGCCCTGGTGTGTACAAGGTGTCAGTTGTGCAGCTATCATATCGCGAGCCTCAGCCTTTAGTATGTCTTTGTAGTTACACATCTCTTCAAAGACGGAGGCGAGGTCCATAAGCTCAATCTCAGCAACTGGATGGTGTTGGAGCAGGTCATGCCGGAATTCCTTGTACTCCTTGGCGAGGTGAAGCATCACCACGTCCAGCCACTCGAGGATAGAGCACAAGGCACCCAGACCCAAAATTCATCTGCAAATAGCCATGGCCTCATCCCAGAATTCAGCATTTGGTTTGGGGTAGAGATTTCATAGGTGGTCTCTCAGCGTCACTACAAGGGCCATGCCCTGTTCTTCCTGGTGCGTGGACAGGTGGCGCCAGGCATCATGTGGTCGTGCTACACCGCTTCGTGGGTCCGAGGGGTCCTCGCCTCTACCGCCAAAACAAAAGTGGCACAGGGAGTAGGCCTGTGGATCTGGTAGAGCACGTATTAATGCATTGAATGCATGCGGGAGCATGAGGTCAGTTGCTGAGTCTGGAGGCAGGCAAATGTATATCTCCTCCAAGCCATGCTCTGCCGCCCAGAAGAAGAAAATGTCCCTCCACGCGAGGTAATCCCTTGTCCCTAACTATGGCGGGAAAAGTTCTTTTGACCAAGTCCTATCTGCGCCATTGTAGCCAGACACCCAAGGACACATACAGGCAAATGTATACACAGAGGGTTATCAACATCATCCATCACCAAAATGATGGATGGGGGGATGTACGTGATTCACAACATTGCAATCACAGGGCATATAAAACTCACATCACGATCATTTTGGGGAGGTTTGTTGGATTAGCACAATGAAGATGTAAGCAGACACAAGCCATGTTGAGGAGGTGGAGTATCTGAAAGCGCAACCGGTGGAGCGCCTTAACAATGTCACATTTTTTTAGCACGATGAGAACCAATCTCCTTGGTTTAGTACACTCTCACTTGCTGCAGAAGCTTTCGGAATGTCCTCTACCTTTGAATCTTGGTCTGAACAGGTTTTCCCCTTCTCTTCCTTCAGACTCCACTCAATCCTCCTCTCCTCAGGCCTGGTCGGGCCCTTCCCTCAACCCTCCCTCTTCCCACTTGCATGCACTCCTTGCTCATTAAGGCACCAGGTGTTCCCCTCCCACACAGCACCCTACCACCCACCCGTCACTGACCGCCAGTGCCGTGATCAAAACTGATACCCTCAAAGAATATCCTCTTCTACCAGACTCTGGTACCCTGCTCCTCAAACAAAACCTCCTTATCCATTTCCTTCTATTCCCTCCTTTCATGTACGTTTCATCTTCCACCTTGCATATGATTCTCCAATGTAAGATCTTTCTTCTTGTAGCGTCACAACCTTGCTTGCTAAGCCACCCATTTTCCTAGTTGGGGGTTCAACCGGACACCTTCAGATTCGAAATAAATGTAACATATCCACGAGTCATGTAATTATAACCCCATGCACGGCTATAGAAACTACATCAGTGCCATATCCACTGGCTTGCACAATGATTTTCCCATGTCCAACCGGTGTCATGTTATGATGGCATGCCCAGATTTTTTCAATGTTATGACCATGTATCCAAATCCGGACACGCAAAACCTGGCCTAGCATGAACTAGTCAGGTCACTCAAAATGATGTGATTTGTTTTCCTGAGCAATGTATGAAATCCTTGTGACAGTTCCAATTTTTGTCTCTTGTTTTGATCGACGGTCACTCATTTTCATGGGTAGATATAGTTCGGACAATGACAAACAATGCTAGTGGTCAATAGATGTGCCAGGCCAGCTTGTTCATGGCTGTCCGTTCGCCACTTCATGCATATTTTTTTCTCAGCATGAAAGCCACCATTTCACCACACTGACTTCGACAAGGTCCACGATGTCTCTGACCATGCAAAAGTGAAAAGGGGGATGTAATCGTAACCATTTTCCCCCTCACCTCCATGGTTGCGGAACTAGAGATGAAGGTTTCCAAAAACTAATGTTCATGGGTTCCCCACTGTCTATTTGCATGCATAATCCAAAAGATCATGTTTTTCTAACCATCCATCCACCTGACGTCTATGGTTACGGGTGTAGAAGAGACCACTTGCAATGTCTAAGCTAGTCAAGTGCCTGGTTATCTTTTCCCACATTCCCTCATGTTCTAGCATGAAAACTTGACAGTATACAAGTTGTCCTTTTGAGTTCGACTGTGTACGAGGTCTTGGTCATAACGATGGGTGAGAATGACTAGTGCGTGGGGGGTACCTTGCAGTTGTGTCCACTATCGGCCAGTAGAACCACAAGAGGCTGTGTGAGTGGCGTCGGATAAAGAAGATGTGGGAGCAGAAGGGTCAAACAGAGACCTCTTGCTTGGTTGGTTTTTCATCATGCAACACCAGAGACCATGTGTTTTATAACCGGGAACTGTATGGAGTCATCCCAGAAAAATATCTCTGGCGGTACGTGGGAGCCATGGAAGGTTGATGATGCAAGTTTCGACACTATTGTCAATGGAATTCCACGTTTGTAAAAAATATGTTTTCCCCGTAAACTGTGTTCAAGTTGATGTAGAGGAAATTCTATGGAAAGAATAAACTTCTTTCAACAATGTGCCCATTACAGAAAAAACGTTTGTATGGCAATCATTCAAAGAGCTGCATATTAGAACATGATGTGTAACTGTTGAGTATGTCAAGTGAAGTGTCCCGGTGTATCCAGGACCCACCTCTACACTGTAGGAGGCAGTGAATACAACCATGTCATAACATCACACACTGCACACTGTTGGGACTGGTCATAGCACAAACCCCCATCAATGTCACCAAAGTCGTCACTCGTTGTAGATGATACGTCCTCGTCATTAATGTAGTTTTTGGATTCTTTGTCACTTACATCATAGAAGATGTCTTCCTGTTTGACCTTACCACCACTGTTGTCAGAGTTGTGACCTTGTGAACTTGGACACTTCAACATCTTCACCATGTGGGCTGGACGCCTTGCTGATCCAAGTCTCACAAGCAAGTACGTTGAGCGAGCTCTAGCTAAGAAAGCTGTGGGAACAGCTTGGCCGATGTTGAGGTTGCAGTAGCCCATTAGGCCTATGGTTGAACTATGTGATGTGTCAGTCCAAATGGAACAATGGAAGAGGAAGGAAAATGCGGTGGGATGTTGAATGCATGCACAACCTATGTCATTAGGCTCCTCATTGACACAAAAGTATCCTCTTATTGTATCTATGTTCACCAAGAACATGCAGTATCCAAAACTTGGTTCAATGGACCTGGAGACAATGCATTTGGAGGAAGTAATACACAACATGGAATTGTTTTCATCAACCACAGTGGACAGTTGTAAGACACAATTAGAGCTGAGGAAAAATAACCTTGAGATGTGAGCCACATGTTTTCTGGCTCTCTTCACGACTTCAACACTACTCTATACCAATGGGAAGGATTTGCCTATTAGTCTCATGGTTGCTGCTCCTCGGCTTGCATGTTCAGTCACATGATTGCTGCTCCTTGGCTTGCATGGACGTCTCTTGTTTCCATCATCTCCCAATATTGAAAAAATAGCACATAAACAAGGTAAGATTATTTGATGTTTTGCAAATGCATGTGAAAACAAGAGAACACAGTGATAACACTTTGACTTACCCATCACTCAACTTGTTGTCCCAACCTGCAACAGATTTATTGCCCAGCTTCTCAAGCACTATTGCCTGCTGTTTCAACACAGCCTGCTCTTCTCAATTCCTCTGTTGTTTTGGGTCATCAAACATGTCCTCGTCTTCCTCTTATCCCTGATGGTCCAGCCCTTGGGAGGTCTAAGCTGAGGTCTTGGGGCTGCGGAGCAGTGGCACTCATACCTTGTGCACCACCAGCACTTTTGGACGATGTTGCACCACGTGCACAAGTTGCTGTAGAAGCTGGAAAACAACCAGCCTCTGTATCTGCCCTCCCTACTCCGTCAGCGTGCTGGAGTAAAATGTGTAGAGTGTTTGCTGCTGCTTCAGCTGCAGGCCAAAGTGCAGGGTTCTTTGTGCATTTTTATTCTTGTGTGACCATGTATCTCACACCAATGACAGATGTAGTTCTTGTGCCTCCTGGGTTCACCGTCCAATCGGACACTTCATGGGCCTGGTTGATGCCACAGGCTAGCATGATTGACCCCCAGTATGGGGCAGTTGTGTGTTCTTCTGTATTTCATGTGTGTGTGGTTTCTCCCCCTTGAAGTAGATGCATGCACACACGGTTGGCCCCACTCCTTCCATGTCCCAAAGCCACATGATCACTCCTAAAAACAAGCTGCTCCCTGTTGCTTGAGCCCGTCACCATGGCACTGTTTGAGCCTTCCGCAGGGATGTCGTAGTCATGAATGTCCACTGTGCTATTCAGGAGTTACTTCTAAGTAGCAGGAGAGAGTGAGCATTTTGCCTCCTTGCTCAACTTACGCCTATGTGCAAGAAGGCGCTGCACCCACATGTAGTTCGACACACAACAGTAGAAAGGAAACAATTTGCGGAACTCAACAATGCACACGTTCAGTGACTCTGAGGCATTACATGTTTTGTGTCATCCACAGCCATTGGGGACGTACAACCATGACCACTACTCTTTGGGCATACCTCCCTCACCGTTCATGCCAAGCAGGTAGACAGCTACACTGCTACGAACACTCCTCAGGTGCTCCATATGGCACAACACAGAGCACCTGAGGGGAACCGGTACGCAGCCTACTACGTGAACTTCCGCACGTGGTAAGCACAGTACACGTGACGTGCACCGCATTATTTCCCTCTTATATTGTTTGCAAGTCCCCAATGAAACAGCATGCCTGCAGAAGAATCATTTCTGAAATAGCTCAACATGAACCGTCCAATGAGCTGTGTAAAAGCTATACACAACTGAGAACAATCTTTAAATATTACACTTGTGCATTTTATATGTTTCCCATCACCTGCACACTCATAAAAACTTCACTGTTACAATCTACGTCTCGGGGGAGAGGGATGGGTCTTGGAGTGTCCCCAACCCCTCCCCCCTCAAGTCAAAAGTGTATCACAAGAGTGTATGAGGTAGTATGTCTGGAGGAGTGTTACTTTAAAAAACAAGTGCAAAAATCCACAAGTTTACATTTTTGCACGTGTCTATAATATACTCCCCGATAAATTCCTCCAATACACTAGAAGTGTTAGGGGAGGGTGGGGGGGGGGGACACAATTTGAAGTACGGGCCCCATTAGGTTTCCGCCAGAAACTCTGGTAGTCATGTCCTGTTGACTAGAGAATGATCCCATTTTCCCCATTTGAACCGTTGATCTTCTTGGTCGATGGCAGACATAAGGAAGACATGAGTTGTTAGAAAAGTACTAGTCCGCAAGTGTTTTCCATGCATTATCCATCAGCAACACTCGTTGTTTAACTTTCCCAACAAATGCACCTTTTCAAGAGATAGGGTCATGATGACCGCAAAGCCATCCCCGTCCCCCTCTACCCCCCATGAAATTCACAAGTGTATCATGGAGGTGTATTGGGGTGTGTAGCTGGAGGTGGCTCAAATCAATGCAAAATTTTGATTCTGCACTAGTGTACATTTGAGTTTGTTGCCACAATACGCTTCCCGCTACATTCCCCCAATACACTTGACGACTTTTGGAGAAGGGAAAAACATGGGGCATTGGAATAGATGGTGCCACATGGCCATGATGCAACCCCCGATACACATCCCAGCTACATTCAAGGGATTTGTGGAGGAGAGAGGAAGGGGGATGGGGGGGATCTTGCCAACATTCAGTTCATTACGTTCGAGGCCCCCTCATGGTCATTGAGCTAAGTCGACGTGTAGTAATACTTCTTTGTAGAGGCAATTGCAAGTGGCTCCCACCTTTGAGAAAGTACGATATGAAAGCAAAGCATATCCTCAAAGAGTTGTGATTATCCAAATAGGTCACTTAGGAAAGAGTGCAGGTATTGAGAATTTAAACTAAAAATAGTGAGGAGTAAAGTGATCAAAGAAGTGTATACACGCAAATAGACCGCTAGGAAATATAGATGTTGTGGGTGTGGTAAGCACCGATTGCATACGTTATTGAAGTGGCATGATTAACCATAACTCCTAAACAATTTGGTGGAATCATCTGGATCGTTCATGAAGAATCGGACCACCTTCATAGCCACTGTGCAATAGAGCTCAGCACTGGCAACACAGTGTTTCTAGGCTACCTAGGCCATCATTGGCATGGTTCCCCTCATCAAATCCATTATCTGTCTTAGATTATACAGGTTATGACCCCTGATTCTGCTGACCTATTCGAACAATCACATTGTGATTGACCTCTTTGTAATGTGCATTCATTGCTTCCAGATATCCCATGAGATCCACCCTTAGTGGGGTGACAGAGTGTGGCCCAGACTGCACACTCCTACGCAGGTGACTACGACCTCATTTGTCATTTTCCCTTTACAGATTTTAAGCTAGGCATGCAAAATATCCCTGCTTCTCCCAAACTTTTGTTGCTTCAAAAGCACCCATGTGGGTGGCTGTTTGTACCTGTACATGTGTATTTTCATATGTATTTCATGACGATGACTGTGTCTATGTCTGAAATCAGTCTAGGTTGAGTACGAGGAACAATAATGAGTTATCTGCAGTGCATTCAAGAAAGAGATTTTCTATTTTCACACAGAACCAAAACAACAGTGACATCTCTATGACACTGTTGGGAGGAGGCAAGACTGGAGTAAAGAAGAGTTGTGTTTGCCAAGTTTCTCAAATTCTGGTAGAAGTACCAGAATTTGAGTACATCTATATGTATATGTGTATGTATATGTGTTTGAGTATGTATATGTATACGTATATGTATATGTATATGTATATGTATATGTATATGTATATGTAGATGTATATGTATATGTATATGTATATGTATATGTATATGTATATGTATATGTATATGTATATGTAT
>SZWC01003120.1:165989-177945 GCA_023375785.1 Penium margaritaceum | reverse complement strand
CCTAGTTGCGCCCTAGTTGCACCCTAGTTACACCCTAGTTGCACCCTACTTGCATCCTACTTGTGCCCTACTTGCGCCCTAGTTACGCCCTAGTTGAGCCCTAGTTGCACCGTACTTGTGCCCTGGTTGCACCCTTGTAGCACCCTAGTTTTGCCCTACCTGCGTCCTATGTGCGCCCTAGTTGCGTCCTAGTTGCGCCCTAGTTGCGTCTTAGTTGCGACCTACTTGCGTCCTACTTCTGTTCTACTTCCGCCCTAGTTGCGCCTTAGTTGCGCCCTATTTGGGCCTCAGTTGGGACTAGCTACACCCTAGTTGGGCTGTACTTGCACCCTACTTGCACCCTAGTTGCGTCCTAGTTGTGCCCTAGTTGCACCCTACTTGCGCCATAGTTGGATACTAGCTACGTCCTAATTGTGTCGTAGTTGCACCCTAGTTACATCCTAGTTTCACCCTAGTTGCACCCTACTTGTACCCTAGTTGTGCCTTAGTTGTGCCCTAGTTGCGCCCTAGTTGTACCCTAGGTGCGCCCTAGTTGCGTCCTACTTGCACCCTACTTGCGTCCTACTTGCCCTCTGCTTGCGCCCTAGTTGCGCCCTAGTTTCACCCTAGTTGCACCCTAGTTGCGTCCTAGTTAAACACTAGTTGCACCCTAGTTGCACCCTAGTTGCGTCCTAGTTGCACCCTACTTGCGCCCTACTTGCGCCCTAGTTGCGCCCTTATGACACCCTAGTTGCACCCTACTTGCGCCCTACTTGCCCTGCAGTTACGTCCTAGTTGCACCTAGCTGCGCCTTCGTTGTACCCTTGTTGCACCTTAGTTGAGCCCTAGTTGTGCCCTAGTTGCGTCCTAGTTGCGTCCTAGTTACGCTTTAGTTACGCCCTACTTGCGCCCTGGTTGTGCTCTGGTTACGTTGTAGTTGAGCCCTAGTTGCACCCCACTTACGCCCTAGTTGCACCCTCGTTGCGCCCTAGTTGCGCCCTAGTTGTGTCCTAGTTACGTCCTACTTGTTCCCTACTTGCACCCTAGCTGCGCCCTAGTTGCACCTCAGTTGGACACTAGCTACGCCCTAGTTGCGCCCTCTAGTTGCACCCTACTTGAGCCCTAGTTGCACCCTAGTTGCCCCCAGTTGGGAACTAGCTACGTCCTAGTTGCACCCTAGTTGCATCCTAGTTGCACCCTATTTGCATCCTAATTGTGCCCTACTTGTGCCCTACTTGCGCCCTACTTGCACCCTAGTTGTACCTTAGTTTCGCCCTTGTTGCGCCCTACATGCTTCTAGTTGCACCCTAGTTACGCCTCAGTTCCACCCTAGTTGCACCCTAGTTGCACCCTACTTGCACCTTAGTTGCGCCCTAGTTTCACCCTAGTTGTGCCCTTGTTGCGTCCTAGTTGCACCCTACTTGCGCCCTAGTTGCGCCCTAGTTGCACCCTAGTTGTGCCCTAGTTGCGCCTTAGAGCGTCCTAGTTGCACCCTAGTTACGCCCTAGTTACGCCCTACTTGCATCATAGTTGTACCCTAGTTGCGTCCTAGTTGCAACCTAGTTGGGCCCTAGTTGCACCCTACTTGCATCCTACATGTGCCCTAGTTACGCCCTACTTGTGCCTCACTTGCGCCCTACTTGCACCATACATGTGCCTTAGTTACGCACTACTTGCAGCCTACTTGCGCCCTAGTTGCGTCCTAGCTGCACCCTAGTTACACCTTGTTTGCACCCTAGTTGCGCCCTATTTGCACCCTAGTTGTGCATTAGTTGCACCCTAGTTACGTCTAACTTGCGGCCTACTTTCACCCTAATTACGCCCAAGTTGCACCCTAGTTACGCCCAAGTTGCAACCTAGTTACGCCCTACTTGCACTCTAGTTGCACCCTAGTTGAGCCCTAGTTGCACCCTTGGTACGCTCTCGTTGCTCCCTAGTTGCGCCCTACTTGCGCCCTACTTGTATCCTAGTTGCGCCCTAGTTGCACCCTAGTTGCACCCTACTTGCACCCTAGTTGCGTCCTAGTTGCGCCCTAGTTGTGCCCTAGTTGTACCCTAGTTGCACCGAACTTGCGCCCTAATTGCATCCTAGTTGCGCCTCAATTGGGTACTAGTTGCGTCCTATTTGCGCCCTACTTGCGTCCTAGTTGTGCAACTAATGCCCGACTGAGGCGCAACTAGGACGCAACTTAGTTGCACCCTAGTTGCACCCTATTTGCGCCCTAGTTGCGTCCTAACTGCACCCTAGTTGCGTCCTAGTTATGCCTTAGTTGCGCCCTACTTGCACCCTAGTTGTGACCTTCTTGTGTCCTACTTGCACCCTAGTTACGCCCTAGTCGAGCCCTTCTTTTGCCTTAGTTGCATCCTACTTGACTCCTAGTTGCGTCCTAGTTGCGCCCTAGTTGGGCACTAGCTATACCCTAGTTTCACTCTAGTTACGTCCTAGTTATACCGTACGTGCGCCCTAGTTGCGCCCTACTTGCGCCCTACTTGCGCCCTAGATGTGTCCTCCTTGCACCCTACTTGCGTCCTAGTTGCGTCCTAGTTGCACCCTCGTTGTGTCCTAGTTATGCCCTACTTGCACCTCAGTTGGGTAATAACTACGTCATATTTGCGTCCTAGTTGTGTCCTAGTTACATCCTAGTTTTATCCTAGTTACGCCCTACTTCCATCCTAGTTGCACCCTAGTTGCGCCCTAGTTGCGCCCTACTTGCGCCCTACTTGTGCCCTACTTCTGCCCTAGTTGCACCCTAGTTGTGCCCTAGTTGCACCCTAGTTGCGCCCTAGGTACGCCCTAGTTTCACCCTAGTTGCGCCCTACTTGCGGCCTACTTGCGTCCTAGTTGCGCCCTTGTTGTATCCTGAATGTGCCCTACTTGCACCCTACTTTCACCTTAGTTGCACCCCAGTTGCTTCCTAATTGCACCCTTCTTGCACCCTAGTTGTACCCTAGTTGCGCCCTCGTTGCACCCTAGTTGCGCCCTAGTTGCGCACTAGTTGCACCCTCGCTGCGCCCTAGTTTCACCCTAGTTGCGCCCTCCTTGTGCCCTACTTGTGCCCTAGTTGTGTCCTAGTTGCACCTCAGTTGGACACTAGTTATACCCTAGTTGTGCCCTAGTTGTACCCTAGTTGCATTCTAGTTGTGCCTTACTTGCACCCTAGTTACACCTTAGTTTTACCCAACTTGCGCCCTTGTTGCGCCCTAGTTTAGTCCTAGTTGTGTCCTAGTTGTGCCCTAGTTGCGCCCTAGTTACGTCCTAGTTACACCATAGTTACGCCCTACTTGCACCCTAGTTGAGCCCTAGTAGCACCCTAGTTGCGCCCTAGTTGTACCCTACTTACGCCCTACTTGCGCCTTAGTTGTGTCTTTGTTGTACCCTGGTTGCGCCTCTGTTGGGCAGTAGTTACGTCCTAGTTGCGCCCTACTTGCGCCCTACTTGCACCCTAGTTGTGCCCTAGTTGCATACTGGTTCTGCCCTACTTGCGCCTAGCTACGTCCTACTTGCGTCCTAGTTGCACCCTAGTTGTGCACTAGTTTTCCCTAGTTGCGCCCTAGTTTCACCCTATTTGGGCACTAGCTACATCCTAGTTGCATCCTAGTTGTACCCTACTTGCACCCTAGTTGTGCCCTACATGCGTCCTACTTGCACCCTAGTTGCGCCCTACTTGTGTCCTAGTTTCGCCCTAGTTGCGCCCTACTTGCACCCTAGTTGCGTCCTAGTTGTGCCCTAGTTGCGCCCAACTTGCTTCCAACTTCCGTCCTACTTCCGCCCTAGCTACGCCCTAATTGCGCCTTATCTCGGCCTCAGTTGGGTACTAGCTACGCCCTAGTTGGGCCCTAGTTGTACCCAAGTTGCGCCCTAGTTGCGTCCTACTTGCGCCTCAATTGGGCAGTAACGATGCCCTAGTTGTGTCCTAGTTTTACCCTAGTTTCACCGTAGTTGCACCTTAGTCGCGTCCTACTTATGCTCTAGTTACGTCCGAGTTGCGCCCTACTTGCGCCCTAGTTGTACCCTACTTGCTCCCTACTTGCGCTCTACTTGCACCCTACTTGCGCCCTAGTTGCGTCCTAGTTGCGCCCTGATTGTGCCTTAGTTATGCCCTAGTTGCGCCCTAGTTGCGCCCTAGTTGTACCCTACGTGCGCCCTAGTTGCGCCCTAGTTGCACCCTAGTTGCACCCTAGTTGCGCCCTTGTTGCGCCCTAGTTGCACCCTAGTTGTGCCCTAGTTGAGCCCTAGTTGCGCCCTACTTGCGCCCTACTTGCACCCTACTTGCGCCCTCGTTGCGCCCTAGTTCCGCCCTACTTGCGCCTCAGTTAGGCACTAGCTACACCCTGTTTACGTCCTACTTGTACTCTAGTTGTGCCCTAGTTGCGTCCTAGTTGCACCCCACTTGCACCATAGTTGTGCCCTAGTTGCGCCCTAGTTGCGTCCTAGCTGCACCGTACTTACAACCTTCTTCCGCCCTAGTTGCGTCCAAGTTGCTTCCTATTTGCGCCCAAAATGTGCCTTAGTTGCGCCCTACTTATACCCTAGTGTACCCTAGTTGCACCCTAGTTGCGCCCTACTTGCGCCCTAGTTACGCCCTAGTTGCACCCTAGTTTTGCCCCAGGTACACTCTAGTTGCGCCCTATGTGCGCCCTAGTTGGGTCCTAGTTGAGCCCTAGTTTTTCCCTAGTTGCTCCCTACTTGCGCCCTGGTTGCGTCCTAGTTGCATCCTAGTTGGGCACTAGCTACTTCCTAGTTCCGCATCCTAGTTGCGTCCTACTTATATCCTACTTGCCCCCTGGTTGCGCCCTACTTGCGCCCTACATGCGTTCTAGTTGCGCCCTAGTTGCAGCCTAGTTTTGCCCTAGTTGCACCCTACTTGCGCCCTAGTTGCATCCTAGTTGTGCCCTAGTTGCACCCTAGTTGCGCCCTACTTGCGCCCTACTTCCGTCCTACTTCTGTCCTAGCTGCGCCCTAGTTGCATCCTACTTGCGCCTCAGTTGGGCACTAGCTACACCCTAGTTGTGCCCTAGTTGTGCCCTAGTTGGTTGCATCCTAGTTGTGCCCTACTTTTGCCCTAGTTATGCCCTAGTTACACCCTAGTTGCGCCCTACGTACGCCCTAGTTGCACCCTAATTTCGCCCTACTTGAGCCCTACGTACGTCCTAGTTGTGCCCTAGTTGCGCCCTAGTTGCGCCCTAGTTGCGTCCTTGTTGCACCCTAGTTACGCCGTAGTTGCGCCCTAGTTGCACCCTACTTGCTCCCTAGTTATGCCCTATTTACACCCTAGATGCACCCTACTTGCACCTTAGTTGCGTCCTACTTGCGCCCTAGATGCATCCTAGTTGCACACTAGTTTCGCCATAGTTGCATCCTAGTTGGGCACTAGCTACGCCGTAATTGCGTCCTAGTTGCGTCCTAGTTGAATCCTACTTGCGCCCTAGTTGCGTCCTACTTGCGTCCTACTTTTCCCCTAGTTGCACCCTAGTTGCGTCCTAGTTGTGCCCTAGCTATGCCCTACTTGCATCCTACTTGCGTCCTAGTTGCGTCCTAGTTGTGCCCTAGTTGCGTCCTACTTGCTCCCAACTTCCATCCTACTTCCGCCCTAGCTGCGCCCTAGTTGCGGCCTACTTGCGTCTTAGTTTGGCACTAGCGACGCCCTAGTTGTGTCCTAGTTGCACCCTAGTTGCATCCTAGTTGTGCCCTAGCTATGCCCTACTTGCATCCTACTTGCGTCCTAGTTGCGTCCTAGTTGTGCCCTAGTTGCGTCCTACTTGCTCCCAACTTCCATCCTACTTCCGCCCTAGCTGCGCCCTAGTTGCGGCCTACTTGCGTCTTAGTTTGGCACTAGCGACGCCCTAGTTGTGTCCTAGTTGCACCCTAGTTTCATCCTAGTTGCGCCCTAGTTGTGCCGTACTTGTGCTCTAGTTACGTCCTAGTTGCGCCCTACTTGCGCCCTAGTTGTACCCTACTTATGTCCTTGTTGCACCCTAATTCCGCCCTAGTTGCGCCCTTGTTATGCCCTAGTCGCACCCTTGTTGCGTCCTGATTGCGCCTTAGTTACACCCTAGTTGCGCCCTAGTTGCACCCTAGTTGCGCCCTATTTGCCCCCTAATTGCACCCTAGTTGCACCCTACTTGTGCCATAGTTGCACCCTAATTGCGCCCTACTTGTGCCCTACTTGCACCCTAGCTGCACCCTAGTTGCACCCTACTTGCGCCTCACTTGGAAACTAGCTACGCCCTATTTACATCCTACTTGCATCCTAGTTGTCCCCTAGTTGCGTCCTAGTTGCACCCTATTACGCCATAGTTGCACCCTAGATATGCCCTAGTTGCGTCCTAGTTGTGCCCTACTTGTAACCTTCTTGCACCCTAGTTGCGTTCTAGTTGCGCCCTAGTTGCGCCCTAGTTACGCCCTAGTTTCGTCCTAGTGTGCCCTTGTTGCGCCCTAGTTGCGCCCTACTTGCATCCTAGTTGCGTCCTAGTTGCGTCCCAGGTACACCCTAGTTGCGCCCTAGTTGCGCCCTAGTTGGGTCCTAGTTAAGTCCTAGTTGCACCCTACTTGCACCCTAGTTGCGCCCTAGTTGTGCCCTAGTTGTGCCTCAGTTGGGCACTAGCTAGGCCCTAGTTGCATCCTAGTTGAGCCCCAGTTGCGTCCTATGTGCGCCCTAGTTTCGTCCTACTTGCGCCCTATTTGCGCCCTAGTTGCACCCTAGTTGAGCCCTAGTTTCTCCATAGTTGAACCATACTTGCGCCCTAGTTGGATCCTAGTTGCTTCCTAGTTGGGCACTAGCTGCGTCCTAGTTGCGTCCTAGTTGCGTCCTACTTGCGTCCTACTTGCGCTCTAGTTGCTCCCTACTTGCGTCCTACATGCGCCCTAGTTACGCCCTAGTTGCAGCCTAGTTTTGCTGTAATGAGGTGCCCCTGTT
This sequence comes from Penium margaritaceum, assembly GCA_023375785.1. Taxonomy (NCBI): domain Eukaryota; kingdom Viridiplantae; phylum Streptophyta; class Zygnematophyceae; order Desmidiales; family Peniaceae; genus Penium; species Penium margaritaceum. The sequence goes on along the minus strand of SZWC01003120.1, from coordinate 171,050 downwards.
TTCTGGCCAATGCGGGGTCTCGCCTGGGTTTCGGGGGTACTCGGGACCTTTTTCCGTTTTCCAGATATTCTGGACGGAATTTCGCGGAGAGGTCCGGCTCGACCCCGACGGCTCGCGGATGCGGGGATGCGAGGACGCGAGGAGGGAGCGAGCGAGTGCGAGCTCCACACGCCAAGGGCGTGTTTCGCTCGCACCTTCGCGTGGCGTTCCGAACACGCCACGCGAGGGTGGCTTCTCCTCCTCTCGGCGAGTGGCGTACCGGTGACGCCATCCGCCGAGGGGTTGTTTGGACAAACGGCCCCGGCAATGGACGCGGTCAACGGCGGCAGTAAAACCAGTGACTGCGACCGTGCGACGGTCACAGTTCTCCGGTGGCGTGTACAACAGGGCGAGTGCACCCATTGCCGAGAGCCATACGAGACTAACGCGGCGGCTCGCCAAGAGAGAAGACAGACCGTCGATCTCGACGATCGACGGCCAAGCATTTATCGCACTAGGCATTAGGTGCAAGTAGAGCATCAGGTTCAGGTGTAAGCAGAGCACCGAGTTCAGTGCAAGTAGCTTGTCGTAGCAAGCGAGGAAAGCAGTAGGTTGAGGCCTGGGCTAGCCAGCCGGACAGTATAAATACCCTGTACTCAGTTCAATCTAATTAACCTGTATTTTCCAGCTCTGGCTTCCAGAAATATCCAAGCCTATCTTTCCGCTGCGACTGTGCTCTCCACACACAAAGGCTAAATCTCCAGAGAGCACCCACTCTCACATCTGGTATCACAGCCAGAGCCACGCGTTGGGCGGAAGCGCTGCCGGAGCTCGCCAAACTTCAAGGAGCGAAGGCACAGACTACGCCGGACAACGTTGAGGCTGATCGAGAGGGATATTGCTGGACCAGACTTCGAAGCCAACGCAAGAGCCAACCTCTGGAAAATTTTCTACATTTCCAGAGCGTCCACACGGCCTACCGTGCGCGCGCGGGAGACGACGGGTGACTCCTACGCACTTCGAAGACCTCAGATTTTCTTCCCGGACTGCCGAATTGCCGCCAAAAAATTTTCGATTGCTGCCGAAATGCTGCCAAATAATTTCGAAGGATCTCCAGTGGCTAAAATCTATCTAGAGACATGAAGCAGGCCCTGCAACAGATCGTAGAGCAGCTGGGAGCCCTCAAGCTGGAGAATGAGCGGCTCAATCGGCAGATGACTGACCTGCGGGACGGGACTGGCGCTAAACAGGTTGGGGCGGCCCGGTCAAGGAGTCCGCCAAGACCAAAGCCAAAGGCTCCGGAAGCCTTCAACCCCTCAGACAAGGGTGCGAGCGTACGGACCTGGTTGTTCGCGATGAATAGCTACTTTGGAGCTCTAGGTCACCCTCCAGAGGACGATGCTTTGCGTGTATCATTCACAGTGACACTGCTACGCGGAGCACCATTGGAGTGGTGGAGGCAGCTGAATATGCAGGCCACTCGAGGTGGAGGTGGGAACGCAGCTGTGCAACATGCCTTGTTGTGGCAGCCAGGCGCAGGCCAAGCTGAAGCGCGTGTACCGACGACATGGGAGCAGTTCGAGCAAGCCATCAGAGATTGATTTGATCTCGTGAACGCCTCCATGGTCGCACGCAACAAGCTGAAGCAGCTCAAGCAGATCGGTTCGGTACAGGAGTACACACGCCGATTCTTGGGGTTGTGCTCGGAGATTGCGACATGAGCGAGCCGGGGATGGCAGACAAGTACCATGACAGCTTGAAGGCGGAAATTCAGCGCACGATGGCACTCGGTGGAATCACGGAGTTCCAGGCGATGGTGGCCACAGCTGAGCGCGTTCACGCGCTACGCTATCATCGAGGGGGTTTCCGTGAGAAGCAGGAAAATTTTCAGCGTCGAGCACAGAACCAACAAGCCGACCCTATGGAGATCGACGCAGTGCAAGGAGGCCAGCAGCAGAGCAAGCCGCGTGGTGGGAACTGTTGGATCTGCGGGAAGCCTGGGCACCACAAGAAGGACTGCGAGAAGAAGCAGCAAGGAAACGGCAACCAGCTGTGAGTGGCGGATGGCCAACTGCTGGGAAAGCTTCGTCCGCATCAGTTAACACCAGCCCCAAAATTCCTTCGACAACTAGGGAGCTGCCGAGTGTATTGCTGCGCAGCGAAGGAAGCGGGAGCGTTCCGGGAATCCTCCTGAAAGCCGAAATTTTATCGGCTGGTTTTGCAGACGGCGAGGGGCGCTTGACTCGCCGACAGATTAAAGCGTTGCTAGATTGCGGCGCGTCATACTCATTATTCAGCGACGAGCTTGCAAAGAGGTTGGGGCTTGCACGGCTACTTGGGAAGCCAGCTACGGCCAAGTTGGTGCAAGCGGAGCTTGAGTGCGGACTGCCTCTGAAGCCTCTGAGGGTCCGTCTGGGCAAGCTGTCATGCGACGTGAACTTTCGCACGTGCCCAGTGGATACCTATGACGCCATTCTGGGGCCTGATTGGCCGCACCGGTGGAATCCTGTTGTGGATTGGGTGCGCAGCCAGGTGAAAGTGAAGAAATACAGAGAGCAAATCGTTTTGCCGTTGTGGGCAGAGAAGAAGGACTCCAAGGCAGGCAAGGTGTCGTAGTTGAGTTACGTGCAGCTGAAGCGCTGTTAGTGCAAGGGGGAACAAGTGTACCTTATGTGGGTGCGGCAGAAGGAAGCAGCTGCAGAGGTGGAAGTGCTGGCAGCAAAGACAAAGCAACAAGAGGGAGGGCAGCAGAAAGCACCAGAAGCAAAGCTGTCAAAAGGCATCAAGGGAGTGTTGGACAGCTACAATGACGTGTTTCCTGCTGAGCTGCCAAAGGATTTACCACCAAAGCGGGACATCGACCACAAGATCGAGTTGGTTCCTGGAGCAACTCCAAAGGTGCGGGCTGCTTATCACATGAGCGAAAATGAGTTGGGTGAGCTGAAAAAGCAGTTGGAGGAGTTGACGAAGCAAGGGTTCATCAGATCGTCGGTGTCACCCTACGCTACACCGGTCCTTTTTGTGAAGAAGAAGACAGGGGAGCTGCGGATGTGCGTGGACTATCGCGCACTGAACAATGTAACGATCAAGAACCGGTACCCGCTGCCAAGGGTCGAGGATCTATTTGACCAGTTGAGGGGAGCGCAGTTCTTCAGCAAGATTGACTTGCGCTCGGGGTACCATCAGATCCGGATTGCGGAGCAGGATGTGGAGTAGACGGCGTTTCGGACGCGGTACGGCCATTTTGAGTATCTCCTGATGCCGTTTGGGTTGACCAACGCTCCTGCAAAATTCATGAGCCTCATGAACAGGATCTTCCACCCTCACTTGGACCAGTTCGTGGTGGTGTGCCTCGACGGCATTCTCATCAACTCCCGAACTCTGGAAATGCATCAACAACATCTTCGGCAGGTGTTGGAAATTCTTCGGAGAGAGAAGCTGTTTGCGAAGCTCTCCAAGTGCGAGTTCGAGAAAAGGGAGGTGGAGTTCCTTGGGTACATCGTGAGCGGCAAGGGTCTCTGCATGGACCCAAAGAAGGTGGAAACAGTGAAGCAGTGGCCGACACCAAAGTGCGTGTGTGACATCTAGGTGTTCCTGGGGTTTGTCAACTACTACCGGAAATTCGTCCGGGGGTACGCAGAGAAGTGTGCGCCGCTAACTCAGCTGATGAGGAAGGATCACCAGTGGGAATGGGGCGATCAGGAGCAGAAGAGCCTTAAGGAGCTTAAGGCTGCAATGTGTGACGCTCCGGTTCTGGTGCATCCGGATTCATCCAAGGAGTACATCATGGCGACGAACGCAAGCGACTATGCCATTGGGGCGGTGCTTATGCAGGATCACGCAAAGGGGCCGCAGCCGATTGCATATGCATCTCGCAAGTTGCGAGGGGCGGAGCTGAACTACACAATCCATGAGAAGAAGATGCTGGCGATGATCCATGCGTTCAAGCACTGGAGGCGCTATCTCGAGTCGCGACGTTGCGTGGTCTTCACAGATCACTACGCCCTGAAGTACCGGAAGACGCAATCGAACCTCAGTCACAGACAAACTTGCTGGATGGAGTTTCTTGGGGGGAGGTTTGACTACAAGATCCAGTACAAGCCTTGGGAGGTGAACCCCGCAGATCCTTTGTCAAGGAGGCCGGACTTGAGCCTCAATGCTATCTCGGTGCTGATGGGATCTCCAGTCATGCATAGCCTATTCAAGCATGGCTATGGTGTGGACGGTGAGTTCACGGGTGGTGCGCAGAAGGACGTCATGTGGGATGGAGTATATTGGCGAAGGGGGCAGGAGTGGAGGATTGTCGTGCCGGACTATGCGCCGTTGAAGCAGTTGTTGCTGGAAGAGGCGCATGACAACCATTGCTCGGGTCACTTCGGCTTTGACAAGACGCTCAAAGCTTTGGGACGCAAATACTGGTGGTCGTCAATGGCAACTGATTGCAAGAGGTTTATGAGCAGTTGCGATGTATGCCAACGCATCAAGGCGCGGAGGACGAAGCCACCTGGGGAGCTGCAACCATTGCCTGTACCAGAGAAGCCATGGATAGACATCTCGCTCGACTTCATCAACGGGTTGCCTGTGACGCAGCAAGGCAACAACATGGTGTTGGTGGTGGTGGACCGGTTTTCCAAGATGGCACATTTCATCGCATGTCCTGAGAGCATCACAGCTGCCGGGACAGCTCAACTCCTCCTCAGTCATGTCATCAAGCTGCATGGAGTGCCGCAGTCGATGGTCTCAGATCGCGATCCACGCTTCACTTCGCGATTTTGGAGAGATCTCATGGGAAGCTAGGCACGCGGGTGCAGCTGACCACGGCATACCACCCACAGAGCGATGGACAGACAGAGTGCACGAACCAGACTTTGGAGCAACTGTTGTGGAGCATGGTCCCACCGGATGGAGAGGGTTGGGAGGAGAAGCAGAGTTCGCCTACAACTCAGCGGTGTCAGCATCAACAGGAAAGTCACCGTTTGAGGTGGTCTATGGCCACCAGCCACTGAGCCCAGCTGCCCTTGCTACGGCAACATCTCTTCCGGCTGTGCAGCAGATTGCTGAAGGGTTTGCCACCACTTGGGA
>SZWC01003120.1:85017-96069 GCA_023375785.1 Penium margaritaceum | reverse complement strand
CTCGGTTTCGAGGCGCCTCGGCAGCCTGGGCGTTCCAGAAACTCTTATCAACGCGCCGCCGTAGTTATGCCCTACAGTGTACTCGTTTACCCCTTGACACCCACCTCCTTCCCCTTTCCTCCCCGACACGCTTGTTCTAATGCACCAACCTGCTTGCTCCAGAAGCTGCCCATCTTCACAAACGCTCCTGCTTCCGTAGGCCCCACTATCCGTTCCACCTCCACCTGCTTCAACGCTGCTGCCACAGCCATGGATCCAGCAGGGGCTGCTGCTTCAACAAGGCCACCGCCGCCACTGCCGACGCCTGGCTGGCCCATCACTGTCGACGCAATCGTAAGCCCGCGACGAGGGGGCCAGGGGAAAGAAGAGGGCGGTCAACGGCTGAGAAACCCGGGATGGCAGATTCTCTGAGGAGCTGCTATCTTCTCAAAATTTAGCCACGTGAATAGTAATGAGGCTTGAAAGCGAGAGTTGTGTTGGCGCAAGCCATGGCCCAGGGCCCCGGTACGTTATGTTGAAATCTATCGACGGGGTTTTGAGCGGCAACCATGGATGGTTAGAACCAATCATCGATCACCGGTGATTTGGCGGGTCAGGTGATCGATGATTGGTTCATCTTCCCTTCGATAGTCCTTTACCCGCCTTTTCCAGCGATTGTTCCTGCCACGTGCCAGCTTGGCCACGTTATAGCATTGCCACGCATGAAGGCATGTCATGTACGTAAGCGAATTGTACGCAAAGGCCTGTCAGATCCGCAATTGAAACGGCCGAAATTTCACTTACCTGAGGTTGTAGCGATGAGTCACATCTCTACCGTCGCTCGAGTAAAAATCACACCAGGAAACTGCACTAACCATCGTTGAAACCTGTGCATTACAACTACCGCGAGCCCAGTTCTTAAGCCATTTTATCGATGGATTTTAACGATTCGTGAAGCGCGAAACACAAGATTCTGTTCTCGATGAAGAAAAACGAGGGAAATTGATTCTCGATACTCGCAAAGAAAAAAGCGGGCACGCGAATTTTTCGACACTACTCGCGTGCGCTCACTACTTAGCCACCCGCCAGAAATTTCACGCCAGGATAGTTAAAATCTGTGGCGTACCAGGGCCCAGGTGTGGCGGAAGTTCCGCATGTTCCCAAGTGACCTTTTTTGGGTTACATAGTAACCCTATTACAATCGCTTCGCGTGCCAAACGACACTGAAGAAAATCGTGATTGGTGGATCGGTCATTTTCCTGACATATCCACCAATCAGGGTGCGATAAATTGTCGGACTGTTGGCCCCCCCACGTCCATGGACGCACAGCCCTGGTCGGCCAACACAAAAAAGATCACGGACATCGACCTAGATGTCAGGACAGACCCCGGATAGTACGGAATGACCAGTCCAACGCCAAGACAAAAGGGTAAGGACTGTACGTTGGGTTGGGTCCAGCCCCTCGAGTCCACTGGCAAGCAGAATTTAATGTTGTTTTTTCCCCTCTATGTCGCTCTTCCTTGGCATCGCCCTGTCCTGTTTCACGGAACAGGTCGTCATGGCAAACTCTTTAGACTCGTGAACCCGGCTTCAAACAGGGTTGACATGCAAATGAAATAAAAGAAATTCAACCAACATTATAGAAGAAGGTGAATAAGTTTAATTCTTCCTATAATAACTTCATATTATTTTTCATAACATAAGGAAACATCCTAAATTCATCCAAATTTGTCGAAGTTCTTTTTTTGTGAAATTCATAATAGACGTGTGAAACTAGTATATTCACAGTAAAAGAACATATTCATCTCATATAAATGAAATCATAATAAGATATAACCTTATTCTTAAAAAATACCGAGAAGAAATGCCTTTAGAGGTTTTTCTTCAATATGTTGGTGAATTGTTTTACAAAATAGTGTATTGTCAAGCACATTCGGTCGATTTTTGAATATGTCTTTTTTCTCTTTTACATCCACACAAGCTGGAATAAATCCAGCATAGCTTAAATTAATTTACGAAGAGTTCACCCAAACCATACACAATGTTTGAGAGGACACATGGGCGAACCAAAAATAATAGTTTGAACGAATGCCGGTGACAGTTTGGCAGTCCATTTACAACTTGTTTTGGCTTCTACGGACGAGGTAAAGTCTCATGGAAAACCTTCCATTATGTGGTTCAGATTGCGGGCAATTATTTAGCCTCTTAAGAGATACTAATATGAATACTTTTGCTCGGTTACTATGTAACCCTATGCACGCTTTGCGTGCAACACCTTAATCTTGTTTTTTTTTTTTGTGGCTAGGACAGCGTTAGAGGTGAGGAAACCTATGCTGCACCCTTGACAACCACAAGGGGTCAATCTCTGGCGAGGGCTTTCAGTCAAAGACTGTGCCCTCTGCAACTTATAATGCATGTTCCGAAGTGACCAACTTCCTCTGGACCAACTTCCACAGAGACGCAGACAAGCGAACACAGCTTGAGCAGCCGGAGGTGAGCGTGGCCCTATTGTTTGTTTCTAGACTCTATATCGTACCTGGACAGTCAGCCAAATGCCAGTTCAGTCAATCAGATGTTTGGCATAGATTCATATTCAAATTGTAAACGAATACATTTATGAAGGGCTTAAAAATCATTGTTTCCATATTTTTATGTTAAATATTCACCTAAATTTGTTCAAGGAAACGTTGGTAACATGATAATCCTGTTTTCTAATACGACCCAAATGTTACATGAAATGTAACATCTCATCACGTGAAAATTTCCATTAATTATCCAATTCATAGTAATACCTTTCTATTTCTATTATAGACATCACATGGTGTAAGAATATTTCCAAATTCATCCAAATTTCTTCTAAGTAATGAAAATTGCACCCTCCTCATTCTGGATTTATTATCGCTGGCTTATTATTGATCACGCATTTACATATGTGATCACTAGGCAACCAGCGACTTGAAGATTAGCTAAGGGTACATCTAGGGATTACTAACGAAATTCGATTGTGTGTATGTCCTGCCTGGCTTTCACAAGAATAACTCTAATCTACCCGCCGTTCATAAGAATCGGACTCCCCTACCCAGTGACCTGAGAATATTAACATTTCACCCACGAACAACGAGAAATGACAGCATGTCAACGTTGCATGCGATGTAGCGCTGACATGCTTGTTGTGATTTGTGACGTTCTTGTACAGTCTACTGTGACCACTCGGCCGTGTCCATACTCGTGTAGATCCCTGAGGCGGGCCCTGGTGACACCGGTGCGACGACTGGCGGCAGAATACCAGCTTGGAGCTGGCCGACTACAGCTCTAGAGCCCCAGAAACTGCCGGTACTTCCTGCTGTTTTTTCTGCAGCTTGCAGGAGTTTTTCGACGGACTGGCCATGAGCCCGATTTGCATGTTTTTGCATTGCATGTCCACCGTCTGATGATGGATGCATGCATGTGACCAGTCGTAGCTTCCGTCTTGTGATCCTGCACGTCTAGATTCAGACGACGTAGCATTCTGACATGTGTGCGCAGAGTTATGGCCAAAACAGAGGTTTTCGGCCGGATTTAGGACAGCTCTTGGACCGTCGCGTGCGACACCCGCTGTGCGCCGCGGCAGGTATTTATGCCATGGACCTGTCATGTGTCATTTATCTCTGCAAATGCTATTGAAGCATTCAGACACTTTGCCTTGTCTCCCCTAGCCAAACTCTTGCCGTTGCGTTCACGACTTGTGACTGTCGTCACCGTCTGATCAGGCATTGACGCCTGGTCAACGGGAGTGTTGCTAGGAAGCTTCCTTGCATCTTCTCAGGGTATCAAAGCAGTGAGACAGTTCTCATGGAGCTGCGCAGCAGAGACGCAACAGAGCAGCAGTAGTGAGAGTCACCGCTATAGCAGATCCACTGGCGCTTGCCGAAGACAGCCAATCATCATCGACGCAGCCCACACCCATCACGTGAGACCGTAGCAGCGGTGTTGCCAAAGTGCCAGCAGCAGCATAGCAGCAGAGCAGCAGCAGCAGCGGCAGCAGCAGCGTCGTAGCAGCAGCTACAACAGCGCGTGGCGGCTGCAGCGCGTGCAGCCGCCATCGGCAGCCGCTGTGGCGGCCGTGGCAACAGCAGCGCAGCGGTAGCAGCGGCGGCAGCAGCAGAGCAGCAGCAACGGCGGCAACAGTAGCGCAGCAGTAGTAGCGGCAGCCGCGGCGGCAGCAGCAGCAGAGTAGTAACAGCTGTAGCAACAGCAACGCAGCAGCAGCAGCGCACGGGGGCGGCAGCGAGCAGCAGCCGCAGCGCGTAGCAGCAGCAGCGGCATTGCGCAGCCGCTGCTGCCAATGCTGAGCACGCAGCCACGCAGCTGCTGCTGCAGCTGACAGCACAGTTGTAGCAGCAGCTGAGCGGAAGCTGCTACGCAATTTCCGCGTAGCTTCCGCATAGCCGCCGCGGAGCAGCTGCACGCTCGCGTAGAAGCGCGAGAGAAAATAACAAAAAAAGGGAGGGGGAGTCGAGCTGACGTCAGCGTTTTTGCTTGCTGACATCATCAGGTCATGCTGACGTCCGCAACCACCTGCTAACGTCAACACCATACTTAGCCAAATTTTTGGCCGGACAGTCAAAATTTGCCAGCATCTCAACTCCTCGAGAAACGCTGACGCTTTTGTAATCCGACAAACCTGACGTGTCGGCCCATACTGAGAGGCGACATGAACTCGTCTGACAACAAGGGGGAGGGGACAGGTGATCCCTCCTCCTCTTCTTCTGGGGTCCTGAGCCCACGCTCGCTTCAATTGAGGACCTGCGGAGCCAGCAGGATGAGATGCGCCTACAGCGGGAGTAGACTGAGGCCATCCGCACGCTGATTGAGCTTCTGCGTGCCCAGTCCAAGGTCCGACGGCAGGTTTCCGAGGGAGCTGCCGGCGTTGCGGTCTCTACACAGCATTCGGCTCAGGCACCCGTGATAGGAGCTAGACCTGACCCACCACCTTCTGACCTCCTGGATGATGATCCATTCATGCCAGGCATCACAGGCGACTCCCCGGATCATGAAATTTGAGTTTTTCAGAAGCGCCTCCGTCAGTTGCAGACGGGCACCAGATCTCCTCGGTCTCCTCCGATACGATCGTCACCCGACTATCCTGGTGACTATCCCCTTCCAGGATTCTTCCCCGTCTCGCGTCCTCCTCGGCCAGCGGTTGCTCTCCCCACGGAGCGGCAACCCAAGGACTTTGAGACACCACCTCCACGGTACATCAGTGAGGACACCTCTTCGACTACTGGGAGATCCTCTTTCAGGTTTGGGCTACTTCAGAGGGAGTGTGGCCCTACTACCACAGCCCGTATCAGCTTACAAACCCAGCACAGGTGCTGAAATCAGCCAGGGCGATGCGCGGACTCCTCTATGCCATGCCACGCGAGACCGTCGTCGATTTGTGCCCCTTCCTTGGCGAGGCCGGCACAGGCATCAACGCCGATCCACGCGGAGGTTGGGATCTGGCCTTATCCCTGCTGGCCGTAGAGACGCACGCCACTCGTGCAGCACACATTTGTGTCTTCCACTCTCTCCGTCAGGGGCCTGTTGTAACGAGGTGCCCTCATTTTTCTGGCATACTCGGGGATCGTCCGTTTCTCTCACATCTGTAAAGCCTACAGCCGATTACTGGCGACGCGCCATGTGCATCTACACGCGCCTTGGGACCTTAGGAGGCACACAGCTGTGGGCGCTCCATACGATGATGCTCGGAGTTCACCTTGAGTACACTGACATCTTCACACGGTACAGCGACGCTGTCCTCGAGCCCTTTTAAGCCACCCTGCAGCTTCTCCCCTGGGCGCATCAGCTCTTCCTCCAGGTGACTTCAGCCCGTGAGGTAGCCGTGGCCCATCAGGAGACTTCTCTTGCTGCAGCAGTCGTCGCATCACCACTAACTTCCCTCCTGCAGTCTCCTTCTTCATCCTCCATCACGTCCTCATCTTCCTCCTCCTCTTCAGCCCTGCCCACACCCACTCAGACACAGGGTGTTGCAACAGCAACTCAGGGGAAGAAGAAGAAGGGGAAGCGTGGATCAGGTCAGCAGCAGTCACACCAGCAGTCAACATCGAGTGGTAGCAGTGGACGTTCTGTTCACTGCTACAACTGTGGAGGCGCCCATCGCTACACCGAGTGCCAACAGTCGCTTGACTGGGCGCGGATTACTCGTGGGCTCCAGACTGTACACGCCCTCCGTTCCACATCCAGCACGTCATCCTCGCCATCCTCCTGACGCGTGGCGGCCATGACTGCAGCTGTTCCCGCTTCCTCGCCGGCGAGTAACAGTGATCCAGACCCACGCGACCGCACCATCGCTGAGCTCCGACACCTTCTCGCGCTCCGCTTTCAGGGAGGTGCGAGTGTGTTGTCATCGTCGGGTGCTTCACAGACTGTCTGTCCGTGTGTTCCTATGGGTCGTGATGATGCGTGTGGGAGAGCATAGTCAGCATGTGATGATGATGGGCCGGACTGCACTGATTGGGTTCATGAGTCTCATCTTTGTGCCCTGCGTCGTTCCTCCCCACTGACGGCTCAGCGTCCCTTTGATGCCGAGTGTTCCATTACCCGTTGTAGAGTGACGTCCACCAGTCGTGACTCCGGTGGCACTTGGATCATCAATTCTGGTGCCACTCATCACATGACGTGTCGTCGTAGTGATTTTGTTGTTCACGGTCTTGTCACGTCTGTCCGTTCCGTCCGTACAGGATCTGGTCAGTCCTTGCCAGTCCATGGTGTTGGGGTTGTATGTTTCGACGGTTCGTCTGGCCCCTTTTACCTTTTTGACGTTTTGTTTGTGCCTGATCTTGAGCTCAACCTGCTTTCTATGAGTGCCTGCACACTGATGGGTCTCTCTGTGGAGCATACCGCAGACTCAGCGACTGTGACTGCTACTGACACTCACAGCATTGTCCTTCGTGCCTCAGTCGTTGATGATTTGTATCGCGTCTCTCGGACCTCCTCCCTATGCTCTCCTTCCTCCTCCGGTCGGGTCTTTGTCACTGATGTTCTGTATCCGGAATACCAGCAGTTGCTTCATCGCCATCTGTGTCACGTGGACTCCGATACTGTGTCGAAACTCATTTAGACACAGCCAGCTCTCGGTCTTGACGCGGCTTCTTTCGAGAAGCCACCCAAGACCGACTTTCTCTTTTGCACTCAGGGGAAGATGCACCGATGCACCTACCCTGACTCTCGTTCCCAAGCGCTTCGGCCTCTTGAGCTAGTTCACTCAGACCTTCTCGGTACTCTTCTGGTCGAGTCCCTATCTGATCGGGGCCGATAAGTTCTGAATCTGACTGACGACTTTATCCGGATGCGGTGGGTCTACAGCCTGCGTCAGAAGAGCAACGCCGCCCTTGCGGTTCGCCTTTGGCTAGTGATGGTTGAGCGTCAGTCCTGTCACACGCTGCATACTTTCCCCTCGGATCGTGGCGGTGAGTTCCTTGGTGACATGGACGGGTTCTTTGCTGAGCACAGGATTTTCCACTAGGTCTCCGCTCCTTCTAACCCTCAGCAAAACGGTGTTTCCGAGTGCTGGAACCACACCATGGAGGATGTGGTTCGCGCTATGCAGTCTGAGTACGGTCTCCCTGAGTCCTTTGTCTTTGAGGGTTTCGCCTACATGACTTGGGTCTGGAACCGCCTCCCGCACGGTCCGCTTCCGGACCATATTACACCGTATGAGCTCTGGTTTGGACACCAAGTTGACCTTCGTCTCGCTCGCGTCTGGGTATCCCTGGCCTCCGTGTGGTACACCGAGGACCAGCAGGGGTCCAAGGTCTCACCTCGGGGCCGCTTGTGTGCCTTCATAGGTATTTCCCCACGATCGAAGGCTTGGCGCTTCTGGGACCCTACTCGTCGTCGCGTCATTGAGTCACGCAATGCGCTCTTTTTCGAGTCTCTCACCTGCCGTGACTTGACATCGATCACGGCACACTCTGCCACACATGTTCCTACCTGTGAGGGTTCTCGGCGGATGGGGGAGACTTATACGCCAGTGAGCACCTCTCACCAGGCTGATGTGTCCGTTCGAGCCTCCCTCACCTCTCGGTCTCCGGCCCTTGATGACCCGGCGATCATCGCCGTCGTTCCAGAGACCTCACCCGTACAGCTTGTTTCACGCCCCACAGATGCCACTGCTTCTGTTCCCGCGCCTACTTCTGCACCAGTACCTGCGTTTGCGGGTGCCGTTGGCACTCCTGTTTCTGTGTCTGGTCCAGTCTTGACTACTCCCGTATGTGCTCCTACTGGCACTCCTGCCTCTCTGTCAGGTCTTGTCCTGCCTGCTCCTACTGTCACACCCAACCACGTGTCCCCCACACACGCATCTCCTCGCACGGCATCACCTGCCTTGCCTCAGTCCCCATCAGGTGTGGTCGTGCCTGTCCCTGAGCCTGAGATGCGCCCCTCGAGCTCCGGTTACTCCCGTGAGCCCGGTGGCCGTCTTCGACCACTGGATTCCGGAGCTCAGCAAACGTCAGGCCCAGCACCCAGGCGCCCCTCTCGCAGCATCGTGAGTGGCAACTTCGGTACAAAGGCCCTAGGCCTGAGTGTCCGCACTGAGCTCACAGAGGTACATCTAGCGTACCCCGTAGGGCACGATCTCGACACTCGTGAGTTCCATATCGCTTCTGATGCAGCAGCTGATCTTGTGGTCGTCAGGCCTAGCACAGAGGCGTGTGCCTTATCCAGGCAGAGCTCTCCCTCTATGGCGCCCGACCCGGGCACCTTGAGGGAAGCTCTCTCATCACAGGATGCTGACGCTTGGCGAGCTGCCTGCAAGGATGAGCTTCACGCTATCCGAGAGTATAGAGTCTACGAGCTTGTCGACCTTCCGCCTGGGAGGAAGGCTATTCGTGTCAATTGGGTGTTTCGCAAGAAAGTGAAGCCGGATGGCTCACTGGAACGCTACAAGGCCCGCTTGGTCCTCAAGGGGTACTCTTAGATTGAGGGTGTCGATTACACTTACACCTTTGCCCTTGTCGGCCGCATGACCTCAGCTCGAGCTCTGTTCGGTGTAGTGGCTCAGCATGACTGAGAACTGCACCAGATGGACGTGAACAATGCGTTCCTCTATGGCTCTCTTGATGAGGAGATTTAGGTAGCTCAGCCACCAGGCTTTGAGGACGGTGACAAGGTCTGGCGTTTGCGCAAGTCCTTGTACGGCCTCAAGCAGTCTCTGTGGTGTTGGAACCGGAAGATCACCGGCACTTTGACTCGTACGGGATATGTACAGAGCGAGGCAGATCCCTCTCTCTTCATCCTACCGACACCCGAGCGGTTCACCACCATCCTGGTCTATGTCGATGACCTTCTGATCGCGTCTCCATCCCTGGAGGCCGTGAAGGAGGCCAAGGCTGTCCTTCAGACTGCCTACAGGATGAAGGACCTCAGTCCTGCATCGGTGTTTCTTCGTATGGAGATCGTGCGAGATCGTAGGCGTTGGACACTGTTGCTACATCAGGCCCGATACGCACGAGTCGTGGGGGAGCGTTTTAGCGACCTCCTTGGTGCAGTGCCCACCGCTTCCACACCTCTTACACCTGATGGGCACGATGCCCTGAAGGTGGATGATCCCATACAGCTGGGGGAGACAGTGGACGTGACCTTGTACCTCTGTCTCATCGGATCTCTGATGTACCTGGCCACTACCACACGTCCTGACATCGCTTTCGCAGTCAATCTCCTCGCTCAGTTCTCGCAGGCTCCACGTGTCAGTGCCTTCACGCGGTTGTGCGATTGGTGCGGTACGTGGTCTCCACTCCGTACCTCGGACTCTGCTTTCGTCGGCAGTTTTCGATGGTCCTTGACGGCCACACTTACAGCGACTGGGCCTGGAGCCCAGATGGACGCAGTCGTACTGGCTACGTGTTCCTGCTCGGTGGCACCGCTCTGTCTTGGCGTAGCGGGAAGCAGGGCTGCATCGCACGTAGCTCGTAGGAGGCAGAGCACATTGCTCTGAGCGCAGGGGCTACTAAGGCGGTATGGCTGTAGCGCGTGTTTCTTGAGCTTGGTCAGTCAGTAACCGCCATTGTGCTTCGTTGCGAGAACCAGAGTGCTCTCGCCATTGCGGAGAACTCCGGTGTCTTTCACGCTCGCACGAAGCACATTGCGGTTGAGCATCACTTTGTGCGTGATCTGGTGGAGCAACACGTGATCTCCGTCATGTGTGTTGGCACTGACATGGAGCGTGCTGATTTCTTGACGAAGGCACTAGCTCGCGGAAAGTTCCTGGTGGCCATTCGTTTTGTTGAGCTTCGCCCCATGCCTGAGAGTGGTTGAGTGTGGGATGTGTGTCCGTGTCCCATCTGTTTTACACACACTATTGTACTTGTCCCAGTACTGCACGTGTGTGGACATGCGTACCATCGGGTCATGGGGGAGTGTTGTGATTTGTGACGTTCTTGTATAGTCTACTGTGACCACTCGGTCGTGTCCATACTCGTGCAGATCCCTGAGGCGGGCCCTGGTGACACCGGTGCGACGACTGGCGACGGACTACCAGCTTGGAGCTGGCCGACTACCGCTCTAGAGCCCCAGACACTGCCGGTACTTCCTGCTGTTTTTTCTGCAGCTTGCAGGAGTTTTTCAGCGAACTGGCCATGAGCCCGATTTGCATGCTTTTGCATTGCGTGTCCACCGTCAGATGATGGATGCATGCATGTAACCAGTCGTAGCGTCCTTCTTGTGATCCTGCACGTCTAGGTTCAGACGGCGTATCATTCTGACATGTGTACGCAGAGTTATGGCCAAAACAGTGGTTTTGGGCCGGATTTAGGACAGCTCTTGGACCGCAGCGTGCGACACCCGTTGTGCGCCGCGGCAGGTATTTATGCCATGGACCTGTCATTTGTCATTTCTCTCTGCAAATGCTATTGAAGCATTCAGACACTTTGCCTTGTGTCCCCTAGCCAAACTCTTGCCGTTGCGTGCACGACTTGTGACTGTCGTCACCGTCTGATCAGGCACAGACGCCTGGTAAACGGGAGTGTTGCTAGGAAGCTTCCTTGCATCTTCTCAATGCTGACATCATCACTATCTTTGAACATTCGCAA
>SZWC01003120.1:58559-73541 GCA_023375785.1 Penium margaritaceum | reverse complement strand
TGTGGCTGAGACCCGGACGCCCGGTTACATGTTCCGGCGTCTCGGGAGGCCTAAACTTGCCTAGCTTGGCTAGACCGTGATGCTAGTGTGTCACCGTATATTCTGGTTGTGTTTGGGGTATATTTGATATTTTCCTGTCGGTCGAGACCCGGGCACACGGTTGACTGTTCCAGTGCCTCGGGAGACCTCCAGTTTATGGTTTCATGTTCTAGGACATGTGTACTCCCCGTCGGTGCCTTTTGGTGCGGCGGGGATGACGGGGCCTGGTGGGCTAGCCGCCAGTCCCCAGTACAAAAGCTCAGTGTAGGGCTCATTGTACTTCTCCTTGATTCTTAATTCAAATCCTTCCAGACTTAGCCAAATTTTGGCGCTGCATTTCTCCCACTCACACCCAGAGCTCATGTCTCATTCAACGTGGGCCTGCATGCCCTAGACTCATTTTAGCAAGGATGGGGGGAATAGGGTGAAATAGACTTACACAGTTTTCTGTCAGTGACTTCACAACGGTATCTCGAATACCCCTTGCTCATGCTCTCACTCCAGATATTAGGAGGGGGAGGTTTAAATCGCAATTTGCAGTTGGAAAACATGCTTGGAACGAAGGGCGCTAAAAACGTGGGAAGTGCACACACAAAATTGGTGAAAGTTACCTGACATGCCCAATCTTTCAATGGCATGTTGCGGGAGATGGTCTAGATGTAATTGTAGGGGACTTTGACCCATACTATCATGGGTCACGAGACTTTCTCTATGCCTAGTGAAACCCGACACTTGAATGTTTTCGGTGGTAACGTGATCATGTAATGTTGTTTCTTTCCAACACATAGTGGCCTCTACACCAATTGTGAAGTCCTACTTGTTGTGTGGACCTCGACCTGACGCGACGTTGTGGGAGATGCATGTCAAGGGGTCCATGCACTGCTATAAGTATACTATAGCCGCACTCTGTTGGTCGAGACCTGGACACTTAGTCCGTTGCACCAGTGTCACGAGAAGACCATGTGGTCGTGTGTCTTGGTGTGTGGCCATACTGCGTGTAGCACATGCATGCCACTTGGTTTGCTCATAGTGGTCGAGACCCGGGCACTGGTACCGCCACTGTCACGAGGAGACCCTCTTGCAGCCTGACATGTGTATGGTGTGCATGACTGGCTTGTGTGCGTGTGCATGACTCTTCTCATAGTCTAGACCCAGACACTTGGTATGATGTGCCAGTCGTTGGTTTTTGCGCATCTCTCATTATGCTCTGTTGTGTCCTCCCGGCTTGTGTACATCGGCGTGCAGATGACTGACGGCGAGACTCGACGCTGTTGGAGTGTCATCCGGTGGAGCCAACGCACGCTGAGGTCTACTCGCAGTTCGCTGGAGCCTCCTCTCTCCGGCGATGCACTCAGCTCGATCGGCAGGCCTCCTCGGCGGTCGTGCTGCCGGCGGTCACTGCCACCGCAGTTGCTGTCTGTATGCGTCCAGCGCGTCCCATTGCGTCTGCATCGTCATGCTCTGCCTAGGGTCCTTGTTGCATGCTGCATGGCCCTGTTCGGCATCATGGACCACCGTAGGCACTGCCCGGGTTCGGGCAGCCATAACTATTTGCTACTATTTTTCTAGCTGATTCTGACCGCACGACTGCGTTTGCAGCGTCGATATTATGGTATGGTCCAATTTTCAGGCAAAACGGACGACGCCCGGGTTTTGGGCTGTCGGGCGTCTGGCAGGGTCAACGAGAAAACCCTGCCTGCCAGAAAATAGGTCTAGAGCTATTTTCTGATTGGCTGGTTAGCTGAGTAACAACCTCTACACTAGTGGGGGGGAGCTAGAACTTGGAGGGGTCTCCCATTGTTGCTTATTCTTCATTCCTAACCAGTAACTTTCAGTTTTCAGCTGCTTTCTGGCGCGCGCGTTTCTGAGTAACAAACCCAGAGCTTCCAGACTTAGACTCTAGAGCAGCAGCCTGAGGGGGCAGCTGACTTAAGCAACGAGCGTGGAAGCCCGCACGCTGCATCAACAACGCTGCTGCCCAACCCGCTGCCTAGGTTTTCCAGCTCCAGTGTTGTGAGGAGACCTGAGATGGACAACAGTTGTGTATGTGTGTGTGGTTTACTGGTGCACATTGTGGTTTGGCAAACGTTGTTTTTCCGTGCCTTCGTTCATTTGTTCTAGCGTAGACGGCTATGTGAGCCAGGGGGAGTGTTGGTTTGTGTGGTTTCCATTCGTCACGAGTGACGCCGATGCATTATCCATATACCCAAGTTGGCAGAATATAATAGAGGAGGGCGAGACGACACGACGAGCTTCCGAAGTGTCCCGAGAGTTCTCCAGCACCTATGAGAGCGCCGGCGAGATGCAGTCGATGCGTTCCGGTAGCCCAGTTGGCTTCTTCGGAGCTAGGAGAGTTTTCTTGGTGGGTTGAGACTCGCGCACCCGGTGGACTATACCGGTGCGACGAAGAGACCCGGTGGCTGTACTAGCGCTTCCGATGTTCGAAAAGCCGTGTGTGATGTCTGGACGTTGATTCCGAGATTTTTGGGCACTGCTCATATTTTCTCAGTGGTCCAGACTCGGAGAGCTGTTCCGGTGCCTCGAGGAGACCACCTTTATTATTATCGTGGTGTACGCAGTGTGTTCTCCCCGCTGACTCATTTGGTTTAGCGGGGGTGACGGGACCCGGTGCGACTAGCTGCCGGCGCCCCTACTAAAGCCCCCTAAGGGGCTCATTTGTATTCTCTCCTTATTCTTTTATATTCAGTGTTCTAGACTTAGCCAAATTCTTGTCGTCTTCCATCGCACTCACACACAGAGCTCATGTTCGTTTTTCCATGGGCCTGCATGCCCTAAAATGTGTCCAAATTGGTATCAGAGCATAGGGGGCGTGTGAGCAGCAGAAGCAGCAGCAGTGGGCGGAACGCAAAGAGAACGCGCCACGTGGCGCCACGTCGGCAGCAGCGTGAGGGAACGCAAAGTGACTGCACGTGAACGCCACAAGGGCGGTGAGCCGCGTACAGCAGCACTAGCGACTACGGCGGTAGCAGCACCAGTAGTAATAGCCGGTGTGCCGAGAAGCAACAGCAGCTGGAGCAGTGCATCAGCCGCTGTAGCAGCGGCGTCAGCAGCAGTGGCGTCAGCAGCAGCATATAGGAAGAGTAGCAGCAGCAACCACTACAGTTGCAACGGTAGCAGCAGCAACGTGTAGCAGCGACGGCAACAGCACCAGCATACAGCAGCAACAGCAGCAACAACAGCAAGCAGCAGCGGCGGCAGCAGCAAGTAGCAGCAATAGCAGCGGCGGCAGCAGCAAGCAGCAGCAGCAAGTGCTGCGCAGAGCAGCAGCAAAAACAGAAGCAACAGCAGCAACAGAAGCCGCAACAGCAGCAGCAGCAATAGCAGCAACTGCACCTGCCGCTACAACTGCTGCAACCACTACGAGGAGAGCCTCGCAATCATCCTCTGAGAGGGGGGCCATCTGAGGGGGCTTGTCGGCCCCGTTCGCACCCCCCTTCCCCCCCCCTCCTCCCCTTCTCAAGGAGGCCCCGCCGAGCCCCTCCGAGGAGCCCTTCGGAGGGGGCCCATCGGCCCCGTGGGCCCCCTCGGCCTCGTCGGCCCCGTCGGCCGACCAACATAGGGGCCGGCTCAGAGGGGCGGACAGTTTCCCCCCTCTCTTCCCTCCTTGCTCGCTCAGAGTGACAGCACATACTGGTCTCATCCTCTCCCGCGGCTTGGTGTTAACCACCGGGAGTAGGTCCCCTCGTCACCTATCCATCGTCCAGCGCACGAGATGAGTGTGTAGACATTTGAGCATGCGCCCTGCGCGTTCGCCTGCTATTACTGTGGTGATGGACATCATGGTTGGCGTCGCTGCTGGACGCACCCTCGTGGCTGGCATCCACCTTGGTTTGAGCCTCGTCCGAGCCTGCGTCCTCCACAGCATACGGATCTGCCGGCATTGGTAGATCGCCTAGATGGACCTCTGGTGAGCATATTTGCCGAGATCCACGGCTTGTGGTAGATGGTGCAGCGGCTTTGTGACCTCGTCGTCATTGAGTGTGCTTCTACTACTAGTTTGTCAACGGCATCTTCGACCACATCTCCTTCATCCTCTATTTCTTCCTCATTTGATGGTGTCCCTTCAGCTTCACCTGTCGGCCTGTCCCAGGCTGCCACCACCCTCTCGATCCTCCACTCTCCTGCCACGACGACACCACCGTGCCATGACATGCCTTCATGTAGTCCTTCCAGTCGTGTTTCCCCACGACATCGGCGACAGCGCTTGGCACGTTGTGCTCGCGCCGGTTTGGATACATCCTCGACCTCCTCGGCTTCCGTTGATATACCTGTCGAGGGGGAGTGTGGTCACCGCGCATTGCCTGTTGTGACCGTAGCGACAAGATCCGCACTTGCGATGGGCCGTGGTGCCCGAGTGTCAGCTCATGCAGACTCAGATGATATGGTGACATCACATGGCGTGGAGTCTGATCCAGACATGGCGTTCATGGTGGAGACTTGCTTGTCATCGTTCGGGCTGGATCCAAATCTTCCACAGCAGCAGGTGACATCAGGAGGAGCACATGCACGGCGTCCCTGGGCGGTGCCACTCGCGGCTCTGACCGCTGGGGGCCCGGCGGTGGCACAGGAGTCCCGTACAGATTGGGATGCGTCTACCGGACTTTTGGGGGAGAGTATGCACCAAACTCACACCAGTCTAGCAGATGATGGAGTACTTGAGACGTGCATGTCATCGAGTTTGACATCTAGGCTGGGGCAGGAGCCAGACATTCTGCGGTAGCAAGTTGCATCAGGAGGAGTGTAGGTGCCGCGTGCCTGGGCGGTGCCACTTGCGACTCCGACCGGTAGCGGCCTCGCGGTGGCATAGGAGTCCCGTGAGGATCAGAATGTCCCATACGGATTTCTGGGGGCGTTTGCACATGCGACTCACTCCAGCCCGACAGCGGTTGCAGTGCATAAGCAGAGTCGGCCAGCTGGTCTTTTAGAGGTTGAGACATTCTTGAGAGCAGTAATTTTGAGAGATGTCGCTGGGACATATGCTGCAGCAGACACAGCAGGCTCCACCGTCTCATCTCCGCTACGTGAGGACCAGCTTCAGCGTGAGGAGTCCTCGATGTTCGTAGAGTCTACGGGTTCCCGTACACACGACGGAGCAGCAACACACATGATGGAGTCAGACGGTGGTCCTCTCTCCATTATCGAGCAGGTGGCAGCGACCAGCCTTCCCGGCGAGACAGTGCGTGAGCGCGAGCTACGCTTGTTGGTCGCCTTGACGGGCATTGTCGAGCCATAGTCTTGCACACCTATGTCCACTACGGCGGAAGTCGAGGACAATAGAGTAGATCTGTACACGTGGATGGAGTCATCTCATCAGCAAGAGCTGAGTTTCACACCCTCGTTTTCACCTGTTGGTGACCCTGCCGATCACATCGACGCTGAGAGTGGCAGTACCTGCACGGACGATATTCAAACATGCTCCACGGACTCTGACGACTCCTCCTCCTTCTCTTTCGGCATGCGACCGCTCACTCCTTGTATGACAGACGCGAGCTGTGGTGTGGATGCGACACCTGCAGTTGCATCCGATGTTCCAGCGTCTTAGTACATTACGATTTTGGTTGACCTCCATGAGGATGCAGCAGCACCGGCTCCATCGTCTTTAGTAACAGAGATGCAGATAGAGCTGTACTTGCGAGTTCTGCACTCTGCATGTGCAACATCCAGTGAGGCAGAGTTTATCCTACGCGAGGCATACATGGGCCACCTCCACATGTCCGAGGTAGATTATGTTGACCTGCAGGAGCTTGTAGTGATGCTATAGCAGGAGGTGATGGCAGCGTGTGAGAGATTCTCAGAGGAGAGAAGCATCACTACTATCAGCACGAGTTTTACGCCACCAGCATATGGCACACCAACACTCGGGGAGGATCTTGTACCAGCTCCAAGTATGACGTCAAATGGAGACACTACCATAGGAGAGTTGAGCGTGCTTTTAGTTTCTGCCATCGTCGTTCTTGTCGACTCCGTCATCGCTCTTCCTTCTGTTGGTGTCATCACGTACCTTCATCCACCCAACTCAGCTACTCCATCGTCACCTTCGTCCATGAGTGGTGACCCGGTTCGACGTTCCAGCCCTCCTCCTCTGGCCGTACACCCTTGTGCCTGAGGGTACGCTATCTCGCATTGGAGGCTAGCTCCGCCACTTCATCCACGCTCGCGTGCTGCTCGCCCATTCCCTTTCCTTCGGCGTACACAGATGCATCGTGGTAGAGCAGAGACAAGAGAGACTGTGAGTTGGGACCCTTGGCAGTCACGCGAGGACTGGTACACTCCAAGTGACGAAGTTGCGACGTGAGGAGTCGTAGCCGGAGACACCACTTTGTATTTGAGGGAGGGAGCCGAGTCGTACATGACAGGGAGAGCTATCTCTGTATGATGAAGAAACCACATGATTCATCGCCCAGGATCTTTTCAGCTACAGCATCAACATCTCCATCGAGCACATCGCAGCCACGTTCATCTGCCCAGGGGGGGTATTGTGTGGACCTCGACCTGACGCGACGTTAAGGGAGATGCATGGCGAGGGGTCCATACTCTGCTATGAGCATACTACAGCCGCACTCTGTTGGTCGAGACCCGGACACTTGGTCGGTTGCACCAGTGTCATGAGGAGACTATGGGATCGTGTGTCTTGGTGTGTGGCCATACCGCGTGTAGCATGTGCATGCTAGTTGGTTTGCTCATAACGGTGTGACGAGGAGACCTGGTGGCTGTACTAGCGCTTCCGATGTTCGGAAAGCCGTGTGTGATGTCTGGACGTTGATTCCAAGATTTCCTGGCACTGCTCCTATTTTCTTGGTGGTCGAGAAACGGGCACTCCGAGAGCTTTTCCGGTGCCTCGAGGAGACCACCGTCATTGTTATCGTTGTGTTCGTAGTGTGTTCTCCCCTACGACTCGTTTGGGTTCAGCAGGCGTGACGGGGCCCGGTGCGACTAGCCGCCGGCATCCCTACTTAAGCCCGCTAGGGGCTCATTTGTATTCTCTCCTTGTTCTTTTATATTCAGTGTTCCAGACTTAGCCAAATTCTTACCGTCTTGCATCGCACTCACACATAGAGCTCATGTTCGTCTTTGCATGGGTGTAACGGGTCGAGTCTCCAGCTCCTGCTCTGAAGTCATCGTCGGAGTTCGCAGAATGGCGTTCTCAGTCCGCGTCAGGGGTTTACCCCCTTCGCAAGACTGAGGGGCAATCGTCATCAACGACCCAGAGTAGGGAGACTCGAATATTTTGAGTCTCCGGAGGCCCATTTCCGTTTTTAACCAAACCCCTGGTTTTGGGACCCAAACCGGGGGTTTTTACCTCGAACTCGTGTGTTCGCACGAGTTATTTCGTTTGTTTTATGTCGAAGTTCGTCCTAAACGAACTTCGATTCATGTTTTGTCGTTCTGGTGCAAAATCGGCGCGTGCAAGGCATGCNGGCTGGCCGGCCGGTGGCCGGCCGGTCGCTTGGCCGGCCGCCGGCCGTCCAGCCAGCCGGCAGCGAGCTGGCCGACGGCCAGCAAATTGCTGGCCGCCGGCCAGCCCTCGCTGACGCGAGGGATGGTGCGCAACCACCCCTCGCTTCAGCGAGGAGGGAGGGCCGAACCGGCCCTCCCGCTACATTCCTCCCCACTTATTATGAACCGTCCCGGTTCATGAACAACAAGTAGGATTGTCAGTCAGTGAGTCATCAACATTGTGAAAGAAAATTAATAATTTCAATCACCAGCTAAACATGAACACGTGCATGGTACTTAGACCTAAGCTGCAGCTTGTAGGTCAGCACGGCTAGCGGCCTCCCCCCTTTAGGTTGGAGCGTCTGCGCGACAACCATGTTGGGCATCCCCAACCTCCTATGGTCGCTGTCCATGAATGCTGCCCTGTGGGAATGTTGTTTACTTTTTCCGCGTTCAGGTGGTACCTCCTGCCACGCGTCGATCTGTGCAAGCTGCAAGCTCGCTCCAGTACTCGTTGACCACCCCTGTGGGCAACCGAGATTCGAGCTCCCATGAATTATGTTCAGGTCCACAACCGGCCCAATGAACGAGGTACTCCCTGACAACTCGCAACCGAAGAGTACGCTCTAAGTGCTGGAGTAGGCGAAGGATCTCGTATTGGCCGTCGGCAGCCAGGACTGCTGGCGGTGGCTGAACGGTTCCTTCTGCCGTGTATGGAGCCAGCAGGCTCACATGAAACACGTCATGTATCTTCATACTCGGCGGAAGTAGCAATCGGTATGCCACTGGCCCGATGCGTGCCACAATGGGAAATGACCCAATCCACTTCGGTAAAAGTTTTCTTGCCCCTGGCGACTTCAGCCGAAGGTTTTTAGTGCTAAGCAACACTTTGTCACCGATGTCAAACGAGACCTCCCGGCGACCTTTGTCGGCATATGCCTTTTGTCGCTGCCGAGCTGCTTGAAGGTGACCCTTTGCCTCCTGTAACAAGGAGTCGATGCGCTCGGCAAAGGCTTGAGCGGAAGGAACCTGCCCTCCTGTACTCCCACTCTTCACCAATGAAGAGGGTACCACTGGATGCCGACCACTGTTCAACACGAACGGTGTGAACTGTGTGGACTCGTTCACCGAGTTGTTCACCGCAAACTCTGCCGGTGCTAGGAATTCGTCCCAATCATGCATGGCAGGGTCCACGTACATGCGGAGCATCTGCTCCAAAGTGCGATTCATGCGCTCTGTTTGTCCGTCAGTTTGAGGGTGAAATGCTGTCGACATTTGCGACTCACTGCCGAAGTACTCGTGCATCTTTTGCCAGAAATTACTAGCAAATTTTCGATCTCAATTGGAGATAATGCGCAACGGCAAGCCGTGGTACTTTACGACACCCTCAAAGAAGAGACGAGCGGTCTCCTCTGCGTTAACGTCAGTGGTTGTAGGAATGAAGTGTGTCATCTTTGTCAGAAGATCCACAACCACTAGTATTGCATCGTGGCCACGGGCCGTGTCTGGAAGACTAGTAATGAAGTCCATGCTGACGCACTCCCATGGAGTCCCAGGAATGGGAAGCTGTTGGAGGAGTCCAGCAGGCTTCTTGTTACTAGCCTTATTCCGAAGACATGGGTCGCATGTCATGCAATACTTACGGACATCGACACTCTATCCTGGCCACCAACAATGGTCCGAGAGTGCTTGTCCGGTCTTTCGGGGTCCCACATGACCTGCGACCGGCGGGTCGTGGAACTAGGAGATAACCTTTGCTCGAAGTTCTCCCGAGTTTGGCACAACAAATTGTTCTCCGTGCCAGAAGATTCCTGCGGCCTCCACCAAGCCGTACTTGTCCCGATTTCGAGAGTCTTGAAACCAAGAATCCACACAGTATCCCATCCGGATCCTGTTTACAAAACCGTTGTAATGGATAATCTCTCGTGGTGGTTTCCGCAGAGGTGCAGGGGGATCTAGTGGTTGTATGGTTGCTGTTGCAATGGCTATAAAACACCCACTGACCTCGGTGGTTGCTTTAATTTCCACAAGCTGTCGGCTAAGTGGATCGGCCATATTGATGCGTCCTGGCCGATATTCCCATGTGAACGACAATCGACTCAGGTACTCGCTCCAATGTGCCTGTCGTCTTGATAGGTTCGGTTGCGTTTGGAAAAACACCAATGGATTATGGTCGGTCACGACCGTCACACCCCCTTCAGCACCCTCGAGGTAGCAACGCCACATCTTGAAAGCGTGTACTACCACAAGGAGCTCTTGATCCCCAGTCGTGTACCGTGTTTCCGCGGGGA
The DNA here is from genome assembly GCA_023375785.1 of Penium margaritaceum. Taxonomy (NCBI): domain Eukaryota; kingdom Viridiplantae; phylum Streptophyta; class Zygnematophyceae; order Desmidiales; family Peniaceae; genus Penium; species Penium margaritaceum. Next base: position 63,753 of record SZWC01003120.1, on the reverse strand, counting down.
TGAGCTTCCGGCTCTCATACGCAACTGGGTGACCGTTCTGAATGAGGACGGCTCCAAGTCCTACTACCGACGCATCACATCGAACCTCCCACGGTTGCGATGGATCCAGAAGAGCTAGGACAGGTGGCGTGGAGAGAAGTTCTTAGACTTTGAGAAAAGCGTTCTCGCAATCAGATGTCCATTCCCAACGCACGTCTTTTCGCGTGAGCCTGGTTAGCGGTGCTACCAGGGTCGAATACCCTTGAATAAACCATCGAAAATAGTTTGCAAGGCCAAGGAAAGACCGAATCTGCCCAATATTTTTGGGGCGTGGCCTGTCCACAACGGCTTGGACCTTTCGTGGGTCGACACGGATGCCGTCCTTGCCGACGATGTGTCCAAGGTATTCGAGCTCATCTTGTGCAAACTTGCACTTGCTCACTTTCGCATAGAACTTCTGTTCCCGGAGGATTGCGAGAACTTCGCGCAGATGTTCTATGTGCTTTTCCATTGATTTGGAGAAAACAAGGATGTCATCCAGGTAAACCAAGACAAACTGTCCGAGTTGCTTGGCGAACGTTTGGTTCATTCCTCCTTGGAAGGTTGCCGGGGCATTTGTAAGCCAGAAGCACAACACTCGGAACTGATAGTGTCCCATGTGCGTTCGAAATGCGGTTTTGGGCACATCATCTTCCGTGATCGGATTTGATGGTACCCTTGAGACAAATCCAAGGACGAAAATACTTTTGCGCCTTGGAGTTGGTCAAAAAGGTCCTCAATCCTCGGTAAGGGGAATCGATTTTTCACCGTCAGCTTATTCAACGCCCGGTAATCCACGCACATGCGTAAACCACCGTCCTTTTTATTCACAAAAAGGATCGGCGCACCGTACGGCGAGCTATTGGGCTCGATCCACTCTTTTGCAAGGTACTCTTTGATTTGGCGTTTGGCCTCTCGCCTTTCTGCTGGACTAAGGCGATACATGGGTCTGAACGGAGGAGTCGCCTCCGGTTGCAGCGGAATCGTGTGGCCCATGTGTCTTTCTGGTGGAAGCCCAGCCGGTGGGTCTTGGAATACATCCGAGAACTCTGCCAATAGAGGTCTGACCTCTTGTGGCGTGTCTTCCGTCACGTCGTCCTCCACTTTCTGCAGCTGAGCTAAGAAGTATCGACAACCTTGTTGAATACGTCTCTTGACCTGCATTACACACAAATTAGCAAGGACTTTGAGTCGGGTCGGTGATAATTCCGTACTCGGAATCAACGTAAAGCGGCGTTGTCCTTTTCGGAGGGTCAAACGCTTTGATTCAAAGCACATTAGAGCCTTATTGTCACGGAGCCAGGGATCGCCTAGCACCACGTCAAACGGGTCAAGAAGGTTGAGTACCTTCAACGTGACACTCTGTGTGTACCCTTGAATACAATTTTTTTCTTTACAAGTACCGATCACGGGTACCGTACGGTTGTCACCGACGACAACTGCGCCATTCGATGGCTCGTACTTCAGGCCAACCTGTCGGGTAAAGCCAAGGCTAAAAAAAGATTCGTCCCCTCCAGTGTCAGCAAGTATGTTCATGGGAGCACCAGCTAGGTGTCCTTTGAACCGCATCGTCATATTGCCTCCACACTTCCGAGTGAACAGACTCGACGACGACAAGCCGAGTTTATGATAAACACAGAATCTGTACGACGGGCGTCGCAACTCCCATGATTCACCCACTCGAGTCCACATCTTATGGGCATGTGTGAATTCGGCTAGCACCTTTCAGTCTTTAAATTTGACTGGGTCGAAATCGTCGACTAAAGGTACTGCAAACGTGATTGAACTCATTGCTTTGAGGGCGTTTGCTTCAATCACTGTGTCACACAACTCTTGCACAGTGGTCGGTGTCGCCACCACTAAGCATGTACGATCACGCATCTCGTCCGCGGATGCAAGATTTAGTGGGCAATGTCGATCAGCAAGTGTAGAATGCGGTTCAACAAGAGGAGAGAAGACAACAGAGAAATTTGAACTCGTCAAAAACTCAAATTGTTTAACATCCTCATCTGAAAATATGAACCCACACTCGTGATCCAGTTTTATCCCTGAGTGGTCCCCATTGACGTCACTCAGGGGTGGGGAAAACCCGTCCCACGGTCTTGTCCGTTACCACGGCCGGGCCCATTGCCGCGACCGCGACCCTGTCCACGGCCTTGTCCGCGGCCTCCTGCTGCACCATCCCCACGAGGTACTGCTGCTGCAGCTAGCGCCGTGGCCTCTTGTCCGCCACCATCAGCCTCAGGGAACTGAGCCCTAAAGTAGCCCGGCTGCATGCAGTTGTGGCAGAGCCCTTCGCGGAAGGCTGCGTTGCGACGCTCACGCGCCGCCTGCAGCTCGTCATTCTCGCGGCTGCGCTTGTTGTTGGGACCCTTGTGTCCACCAGCCTTCTTGGCTGGAGGTTTTGTAGGCTGCTTGCCCTTGGCCCCGCCTCGCTGTCCAGCTGACCCACCAGCCCCTACAGCGTCCATGCGCATGTCGCGACCTTGCTGTGCACGTGCGTTCGGCCGTGCATCAGAGTAGTGCTTCGGGTTCGCCGAATACACTTTGCTCATGTCGTCGCGCAACGCCCTCCAGCTTGTCCAAGCTTGGCCAGTGGCTGTCGTGGTGGTCTTGTCCTTCAGCTTCTCGCTGGCAAGACCATCACGCAAGTACTCCAGCAGCATGCACTCCGGGTACTTGAACGTCTGAGTCCCATCGCCCTCAGTGAAGCTTTCGGCTTCCTTCACGAGTGCGGTGAACTCGCTCAAGTAGGATTCGAGCGAGCTGCTCAGCTGCCTGAAGTCCTTGATCTTGTGGAAGGCGCGCTACGCCTCCTCACGTTGGGTGCACTTCTTGCGCATGATCGCGCAGAAGGCCTCCCACGGCATGGGCTGCCACTCGAGGTGCGGCTGCTGCGCAGTCCACTCCTTGACCACGTACTTGAAGAGTTTGTCTTCAAGCCGCGTCGTGGCAAGGTCGTCCCACTAGCTGAGTGGAGCCCTGTGGACACGTAGAACGTGCTCCATGCGGTTCAGCCAGTCGGTCAGCTTCACGCCCTTCTGGAAGATCTCCACACTGTGGAGGAAGGACGTGTTCATGACCGACCCTGAAGTCGTCGAGGTAGGCAAGTCGTCGCTGCCACCGGCAGTGGCATCCGCAGCTGCGACGCGCTGCGCTTGCTGCTGCATCCGCACCTGGGTCACGCTCTGCAACGCCTTGTCGAGGTCGTTGCATCGGCGGCTTCCCTCATGGGCGGCCAGGCGCTGCAGCTGGCGATCACGGTCAAGGTCCGTGATGCTCTGCCCGACGTGGGCCAGCAGGTTGGCGAACGCGAACTTGAGCTCTGATGTTGCAAAGCATCGGCGATAGCCTCCAGGGCCTCGCGTTGTCCGTGCACCCTTACCCACTGCAAGAGGGTACGGTTCGCGTACACGCCTCCAAGGAGTCCCACCTTTCGGAGGAGACTATCCTCGGTGACGACGCCCGAGTGGGCGCTGCCCTGCCCCATTGCGGCCACATCATAGGAAGGGGGATCCACCCCCACTCCTCCGAGTGGTGCCGTATCTCCACCGTCGGTGGTGATCTTGAGTCGGCCTACCGCCTCAGCAGCAAACTCCGCAAGCCTACGACGGCCATCGCAAATTGCCTTTGCGGCGTCGTCGTCCGGCTCGTTCTCGCGGGAACTTCCCGTGTGACTGCTTTCCGCGCCCTTGCTACTCTCGGCAGTCTCAGGCGATGCGGCGGGCGTCTTTTCCTTCTCAAGCAATCGGCTCGAGTTCACCGCACGACGATGGCAATGGTCGCGATCCTCGTCGCCTTCGCCATCGTCGGCATCGTGCTCTTCGTCGGGGTCCTCCTCTGGAAGATCCTCCTCCATCGCGTCGTCCGTCGCATGGGAGTCGCCCATGTACGCATCGACATGCTCCTCGAGCACCTTTGCGGCCTCCGCACGCTTCTCCGTGTCGCCGAGGTTGGCGTCGGTTGCCTTAGGCGGCACGGTTGCCTAAGGCGGTACGGTTGCCTTAGGCGGCACGGTTGCCGTAGGCGGTACGGTTGCCGTAGGCGGTACGGTTGCCTTTGGGTTGGCAACCGTGCTCGCGGCGACGGCTCCCAAAACTTGGAGTTTGCCGAGGACGTGTGGTGAGAACGTCACCACCTTGCCCTTGTTGGCCTTAGACTGTCCGGCACTTGCCATCTCGTCGCTCGTGAAACTAGCACGTGAAGGTCGTTGTGAGGATCACCCCACAACGAGGAGGAATCGCCTCCTAAGATGTTGCTCTCACGATCGGTAAGGCAATTTCAATTCAAATTTATATTTTCCTAGGCCGCCACGTCGGCACAAGGTCGTGGGTTTAGAAACTAATCCTCCTAAGCTGTGACTCACAGCACTTGGTAGCAACTAGGATCTAGGAAAACAGAAAGTCACAATACAAGGGAGTAACAAGAAGTGTGAGTACCGCTCACAAAACTAAGACAAAGAGCAAGAAGACAAGCAAGTGCAAGGTCAAGAACGAAAAGACTACTTTTCTTCTTGTCTTCTTGTCTTCTTGTCTTCTTGTCTTCTGGTCTTCCTTAGTCTCTTCTTGCGTCTTCTTGTCACGTCTCGCGTCCCTTGGCGGCGTCCTCCTTGAGCCGGCGGCGTTGGGAGAGCCGCCAAAAGTCCCCAAGGTGTCGCCCTCCTTCTTTTTAGGTTGCTCTCAGGCCGTGAGAGTCCCTAAGCTTGGGGAGGGGTGCTGTCCCAATTTTTGGATGAAGAGGTTTTGAAGGAGCCTTGAAAATGGAGATGATTTTGTGGTTTTTTAGGGTGGGGACTCCCCACCCCGCCCCACAAAAATCTTCCTAGCCCTCTAGAAGTGAGGAGAGGCTGGAAGGAAGAGTCTCCACCAAGTAGAGTTTTTTTCAAGCTCTCTAACGCACTTTACGGCGCTTCAATCCGTGAAGTGTACATGCCATAGTCCCTTCTGGCGTTTCTGCTGCTACTTGTAGCTGCCGGCGGCGTTTTATCTATGTCGTAGCCGTCGTTTCCGTCGAACCCTCGGTCGCGAGGGTCGTCTGGCTCTGAGAACCACTGTAACGGGTCGAGTCTCCAGCTCCTGCTCTGAAGTCGTCGTCGGAGTTCGCAGAATGGCGTTCTCAGTCCGCGTCAGGGGTTTACCCCCTTCGCAAGACTGAGGGGCAATCGTCATCAACGACC
>SZWC01003119.1:117752-139166 GCA_023375785.1 Penium margaritaceum | reverse complement strand
CCCCCCACTACCACCATCCCCATCACCACCTCCATCTGCCCCACCACCACCATCCTCCCCGCCACCACCATCCCCTTCACCACCTCCATCTCCCCCACCGCCACCATCCTCCCCACCACCACCATCCCCATCACCACTTCCATCTCTCCCACCATCACCATCGCCATCACCACCTCTGTCTCCCTCACCGCCACCACCACCATCCCAATCGCAATCCCCTTCAACCCCACCACCATCATCACCTCCACCACCATCTTCATCGTCCCCGCCACCATCATCTCCACCACCAACGTCAACGTCTCTCCCACCACCATCCTCCCCACCGTCGTCATCATCTTTCCCACCACCAGCATCCTCCCCACCATCTTCATCGTCTCCCCCACCTCCTGTCAGAAGGTCGCCGCCACCTTTCACAACTCCACCATGGACAGGCCGCTTCATAGGTTGTCGCACTGGGATGCGAAGCCGCAGATCGTGCAAATGCACAGTACCTTGGAGCCTCTGCAGATACAGCCGTGCCTGCAAAAGCTGGCTGTGTCAGTGTGTGTTTCACCAGTATGGCCAGGCCGAGCGCAATTCCAGGACAGGATCGCTTCTTAGGTGCTCCGACAAGTACAAAGGTTTTGCTTTCTAGATTTGAGGCAAGCGGCCAGCCTCTGCAACCACGGCACAAAGGGCTAGCAGACTTCTGTTGCTGCTTTGGATGGCAGTTGTTGGCTTGGAGGAAAATAGCCACTATCATGAAGGAAAATGCAGGATGAAGTTGCATGCAGCATGAAGATCGGGCGATCTTCCTCTTCAGCACAGAGAGAACCACCAGGTCTAGGCAACAGACCTGCCAGAGGGAGAAGCAACTCAGCAGATCACCATTCCCGCTGGAAGCACTGCCGTGTCTGTGGCTGACTAGTCGGACCATGCCCGGTTGGGGGGGGGGGGTAGGACTAAGCCCGGGTGCAAGATGCATGTTGATATCCATGCCTGAAATTTGTGAGAAAGCTCATTACTGAAACCATTGACCTCAGTTTTCCAGTTGTTGATTTCTAATAAATGTGAGTTCCTCATGGACCTCTTCTCCCTTGTATGTTTTCCTTGAAGCGAGGATTCTGCCTTGTTATTGGCAGCCAGAGATTATAAAGTAGTAGCTATATGCATGTGCATGGAAGTGGCAAGTTCAGTTTGAGTTACCATTCTTCATCCCTGTCATCTTGAGCATGCGTAGTCTTGTCTTGCATCTCATATCCCTGACGCTCGGAGTCTTCTTATTTAGAACACACAAAACATTATATGCCAATACATGTCCAAAGCTGGAACCCACGTTGTTGGAGCCTACTTAGAAGAATACGAACCTGGTGAGCAGCCACCCTCTCTGCATTTCATGGCTCTGGATGATGGGGAGGATTATTTTAAGAAATGGATGAGACCACGGCGGGAGGACTTGATCGACACTTCAACCGACGTGGAGTAATGTTGTTGGAAAAACTTGCACAACTAAGGCATTTCTTTCCCTTCAATTGGCCACAATGTGTTTCCTCTGCTATTCTTTTCACGGAAAGGTAGAACTTTGGAAGGAACTTGCGTACGTCTTGACGGCAGTTAACCAACCAAAACACAAAAACGGAGGTTGCAAATGGAAGCGTTTCAATTGATGAATTTTCCGACATGCAGGCCATGACAACGCGGTTGGGCCTTAACAAGCTCATAAAGCCTACAACAAATAGGCAAGGCAAAGGCAAGCCTGCAATGGCCAAACAGCTTAGCCAAGCAACATGACTTTTAAAGTGTTCTTGCTGAATCCCACTGTACAACATGTATTGCACTCTTGAAGCGTTGACCTCTTACCTCAGTCCCTCCTGCACTCTTTGCTTAGTCAGCAACTCTTGTGTACTCTTCTCTTGTGTGAGAAGCCAAGTTTCTCCTCCGAAGGGGCCATTGTACATATACGAGTGTCCATGAGGAGCAAGACCATTGTCCCATGGGCAAAATCGCCAAATGCAAATCGAGTTAGTCTTCTTGTTTTCTTGAATATACATCTATCTCTGACTGTTTCTTTCCACCCTCTTTACGCTTGCTTCCCTACGCCGTCATCACCGTCACCTCATCCTTGCGTATTTCTTGGTGCCACTGTCACGGGACTGTTTGCAGTACTGAATTGCTTCGCCAAGCACATGTTCCTTCTGCAGGGACCTGCAGAGCTGTTTCCTGCTAGACAACATCCGTGCAACGATCTCCTTTCTGACTGCACTCACAAAGAGACTAAGATGTGTATGCATGATTCTTAAATGCTTTTTATTGTAATCGTTGAGCTCTTTCCCTCAGTCCCTCCTGTGCTCTTTTCTTGGCCAGAATCTCCAGTGTACTCTTCTCTTCTGTGAGAGGCCAAGTGGTCATTGTACATGTACGGGTGTGCATGACCAGCAAGATCCTGTCCCATGTGAAAATCACCAAATGTACAACAAGTTATTCTTCTTTTCTGTTGTGACTTCCGTACATTCCCTTATCCTTGTGGTCACATATCTTACTCTGAAATCACCCACTGTTTCTAGCTAATCCTTTTCTTTTATTTCCACATTTCATAGGTCAGTTTCTCTTTCATTTTGAGCATGGTTTCTATGTTAAACTAGTTTCAACTTTCTAGCCACTAGGGCTACTTTACTCATGATTCCCATGGTTGGGCCACGCATGTTAGGACACTTACCTGACATACGTTGGCAATCGTAGCTCGCACCTGGTCGTGTCAAGACAATTGCCCAAGCGGTGATCGTCCGGTGAACATTGATCGCATGGTGCCCATCCACCTTTGGTGGAGTGTGCACCATGCGATCAATGTTCTTGACATGGAGTTCGAGAACCGCCTTCTTCTTTGGCGGATGTGCATCACCATCATCACACCCCATGCCCTCCGCCACAACAGCCTCAAGCACCTTGCTGCTTAACACATGCTCATCACAAGCGTTTTCTCTTGCAAACAGCTGAGTTGCATCATCAATCCATGGCAGAGCTTTGCCCTATAGCTTTCCCTACTCTGGGTTTCGGCTTCTAACCTCCTCTCAATTCTTAGGCAACAACTCACTCATCCATGTACAACGGTTCAGGCCAATCCCACTCTATCCGACAAACCCATACGCAAGCTTCCATCTAGCAGTGATGGTTGCAAGATGCAAGCAAACCTGTACACATGTCAGGGCGTTGGTCATGCAGAACTCGCGGCTTAGACATGGCGTGATGTGGTCATGGAGCTTTGTCATCCAGCCGCTGCTCCCATGGAACTCGGCCACGTATGCCACCGCCATGCAAACGAGCATGCAGTCGGTGTCTAAAAGTGCTTCCCGAGACGGCCAGCCATGGTGCGGTCGGACGCTTCACCACCCATGCCTGTTGGCGCGTGCGAGGTAGTTTCCATCGTCGGATGGCACTTCACGCGATGTGCTTTCTCAGTCCATCCAGGTACATGGGAAATTGCAGCTTGGACGTAGCGATGCAAAAACGGCGCCATGGGCAAGTGCAGTCCGCGAACAGCTGCAGCTATGTTGTTTCCTACCAGTGGCGACTGGTTGTATTCGGCCTCTCCTCCACGCTCCTTGCGATTGCAATGCATGCATGCAAGGTAAGGTATGTTTTCAGCTGCTGCGGCCTCCATGGGACGTGCTAGAGACGCACTTCTTTGGGCTACAGAAGGGAAAGAAGACATGGCAGGAAAAACCCCCGACGGAGTTCGAACTGGAGGGTGCAGCCATCGTGAGTGGAGTGGCAAATATGTGCAGTTTTGCTGCTGATTACGGTCCAGGTGGGTGTCGGCTGTGCCTTTGTGCATGAGGCACTAGCCCCCCGTATTGCCAACCATGCACTGTGCCTCTGTCTCACGACCTGACGCTACTCGCGCATCGGTTCAAACGTTCGCATTTGGGCGTTTCAATTTGGAAAATTTTGTGAAAACACATCACACACAATAAGCCATAAGATTAAAATTCGCATTGATATTCAAAGTCACTAAACTTCAGTCACATAATTGGTCCTTCACGACAGGATTCGTCACTTCTTTTCAGCAACATTCATGAAATTGGGCCTCACGGTTCGGCTCAAATGAAGGATGAAGGCTTCATCAACCGCGCATTTCTGCCCGAAGTTCACGAATTGGATTGGCGGGTTCACTAACAATTTTGGCAAGCTCACAAAATTCCCTCATGTCCATGTCAGCTCACGAGGCCAACGTGGACGGCGGGAGAGATGGCTGAATACAACAAAAAAAAGCCACGAAGGAACACGGCAGAGATCATTGACATAAACTATGATGTCACCGATAAAATGTGAGGTCAGAGAGAACCAGTACCGGACTCCTGTCGGGCCGCACTTCAGAACGATCAGCTATGAATGTGTTCCAAAGCAATCATAACACGTCAAGACCAGCAAAGTAACATTGCGGTGGAATCCGCAGCAGACTGCAAAATCGTGGATATCACTGTCGAACCATTGTTGGAGGGTGACGACCGTTGTGGTTCCAGAACTCACCAAACCATGTACATGTGGATTTTTCACAAAACCAGCAAAAGAAATGACATCTTCCTAGACAAACTCTGTTTTCACTATAATCAATTGCAGGAATTAACAACCGCAAACACAAAAACTCAAAAGCAATTTCAATAATTTGTATCCAAGAAAACCGCCTCTCAATGATTGTAGCAGGTGATCAGATCTACAGTTGCGATCAGAATGCTTGGATGCAGGAATCGAGTGGTCGGCAGCCCCAAAGCAGCAGTTAACATCATGGAAGAAGAAATTCACAGTTGGTGAGAGAACACCACTCAAATGGAGATCACCACCAGCATTCAGCAAGACCAAAGGATGTGCTGGACTTGCAAGAAGCTGGGTCACATAAAGTGGGATTTTTGCAAGAATTAATTGCAGGGACGAATCAGACAAGAAATGGCAGAGGGCATGATTAGGCGGCGAAGCTCTTGTCCCATGAAAAAACTCTTCTCCGACTACTTGCCATCTAAATGGCTCACGACGTCATGGTTGACGATTCGTGATTTTGCACAGTTTGACAAGGAATATAAGGACAAAAAACCGACAAAAATACTACGGGTCCAAGCAAAGGGTTGCAAAAATCACAAAATAGTTCTGGCACTACAGGATGGGGGGGCCTATCATGGTTTTCTAAGTAACGCAATGGTCTGGAAGTTGGGTTTGATAACCAAAGCATCAATTGAAACAATCAATGGAAAGTGAAAAATCCACTTTTACTGTAAGCTAGAGAGCTACAAGAGGTAATGGTCTGGAGATCTAGTCCAATTTCCAACCGCAAAATCATCGTTGGGCAATATTTATTGAGCTCAAGACATTTGCAAGTGGATTGGACCAGTGGAGTGGTCTACATCAGCATTAATAGTAGAAAGGGGACACCTGCCTCTGATTGTGTGACCCACAACGCAATGGCGGTTACGGGAAGAAGAAGAGGTGGAAGTAACAGACTAAGTTACAAAGAGAACAACTCGATGATGCAAGATGCCAATGCCGTTGGACGTGGAAAAACAATATGTACAATGACGATCTCATGCATGGCTTGTCTACATAGAACCAGGAAAAAGCTGCAAAATTAGAATAGCTGACAAGAAAGCATGTCAGCCTCGTTGAAATTTATACCGGCAAGGTTTGTAGCCACAGTCAAGTTGTTTATGCCACACATTGAGGAATTCAAACGGCTTCTCCCAACAAACTACCCAGAGAGCTCCATCTTCAACAAAGTGTCGATCAACTGATTGACCTGAAATTTGGCATGAGATCGACAGTCATGAGGACCTATCAGATGAGCAACCATAAGATAAATGAGCAGAAAAATTAGCTACACGAGATGCTCAAGGAGGGTTTAATCCGCCCATCTACTTTGCCGTTACAGTCCCGGTTCCTTTATAAGGAATACTGGTGAAATACAAGGGTGCATGGATTACCAGGAGAGGGAAAAAGTTCCCATGAAGAACCACTACCCACTTCCGCTATCATACAAGCTTTTCAACCAGCTCCAAGGAGCCAATATCTTAACCAAAATTGACCTCCTGAATGGTTATCACCACATCCAGTATCAGTGAAAGACATCAAGATCATTGACACAGCGTTCCATACTCTCTATATGCACTTCAAGTTCACAACCATTCCATTTTGATTCATGAAATCCCTCAAGATATTGATGATGCCAATGAATGAATATTACGACCATGCATTCACAATTTTGTTGTCATATACCTCGACGGCATTCCGGTACAACCGCACACTGGAGTAGCACAATGGTCAACTCCGAATTCCTTCAAAGAGGAAATCTCTACCGAAAACTCTCAGAAGATTAGTTCGGCCATTTTCGGACCACATTATCACCATTGAACGTATCATGATGGACACAAAAATAAGTGGCGGCAGTTTCTGGTTAGCCAACACGGTCGTAAACGTGGACAACATGAGTGCCATCTCAATGGCTGAAGACGAGATCATCTCCCAGCGAACGAAGCACATCGACATACGTTACCACTACTCACATGACCTGGTCATGAAGAACGTGGTGGACTTGCAGCACTACGGAACAAAGAGCATGCTTGCTGACTGCATGACCAAGCCGCTGGAGAGCGACTTGCACTATGCAGGCATTCGTGGATTCGGCATGAGGAGTGCGGCAGAGGAAGGGTGAGCCCCAAGGCATTGATGAAGCCCAGTAAGCGCCAGATGGACAGAGGTACAAGGGAGAGATTTGTTGAAATAGTATGCACCTTGTCCACTGCCTAGCTGGCTAGCTACACATACAGACAAGGTATGCACTGCTCTGTGGAGTACGTCCCCTTGGTCTGTTCTGAGATGGGCCAGGAATGCACTACCCATAATGGGTATGTCCCCTGTGGCTCATCATAGGAACCATACCTTTTTGGCATGGTTGAATAGGCACCGGAGTCTCAAACAAGAGATCGCGGGTTCAAACCCCGCGACGCCGAAGTTTCTTCAACTACCGCAGTCAATTTGTACAAGATTACGCCAGAGTTTCAGTACTTCTCACTGATCTCAAACTCAATGTCACCGAGTGTAACTGAGGCAACACCAAACAAAAAGTGGTCACCTCTTTAAGATACGCTCTTTCCTCAAAACCAGCCTTAAATTTGGTGGATCCTATGCTTGAGTATATCATGGCCACCAATACATCATATCAGGCAATTTGCATTATTCTCCTCCAAAGAATTAGTGATGGAAAACAACCGGTTGCATGCATGCTCTAGAAAGCTACGCATGCCGGAGCTGCATTATGTGGTACACAAAGAAAATGCTGGCGTCTGTGCGCGCATTCAAAACATGACGGTGCTACATAGGATGTTGACGATGTGGCATTTGTACCGGCATCCACTCCCTCAAACATATGAAGACTCAGCCAAATCTGAGCAGTCAAAAGATGCAATTCACGGAGTTTATTTAGTCCAAATTCAACTACGACATCAAACTCTGGCTCAGAAAAATGAATTTAGGGGGTTTTTCTTAGTCAGCAACCAGGTTTGATGACCAAGATCAACACAATTCAGGCTGCATAAGACCCTTACACTGAGTAGTTTCTTACATGGCACTGCAAATGATTATTTTCATATGACAAGGCCAAGTTCTGGTTTGACACTTTGTATTGGTGACAGTGATTCACTCGCCAGGTTTTTGTACTGCCGAGCGAAAACTGTGACATGTGCTATTGGAGGAATGCCACGACACCAGTCCAGTTGGAAATATTGGTGAGGGAAAGACCCTCAAGAACTCATGAAGTAGTACTTGTTGGAAAAGATGTATCTTGATGTCGCAAACTACTGCAAACTATGGGGCGTTTGTCAATGGCTCAAGTGAACATGGACCAAACCCCTGGCTTTGCTTCAACCACTACTGGTGCTGGCGGAGCCATGGTCAGACACCTCCTTTGATTTTGTCACGGTTTTGTCCACAATGAAGGAGGGATTTAACGTGGTCCTCATGGTTGTAGATCACTTTCTCAAAATTTCACACTGCATCCAAACAGCAATACTCACCACCAAGGGAAACATGTGACTTTTCCTCAACCACTTTGTGTGCGTACACAGTATACCATACACAATCATAAGCAACAGGGACTGTACATTTACGAGAAGCTTCTTGCAGGAATGCATGACTTACTATGGCATGATCAAGCTATCAATGATCTTGTATCCTCATGTTGAAAAAAATAATGAACGGACCACATAGGGGCTCAAGTATCTACACCAAAACTTGTGCAGGCCACATGGCACTGGCTGGGAAGTCAAGCTACATCCAAACTCGCACACGACTCTGTGATCTTTGCATCCAGGGGAAAGATTCCATTCAAAGTGGTGTATGGAAAACTCCTTGCAACTCTAATGAGTTCCTAGATTTCAATAGGTGTACCCACCGCGGACATTGATGGTGCAACGGGACCTTTGCACCACGTGGGAAGAGACACTTCAAATTCTCTTGAAGACATGAGTGGCGATTTAGTGAGCAACAGGCAAGCATCAGAAAATCACTCAATTCAAAGTAAATTATCACTTCCTACTCAACTCCACAAATTTCAACCTAACAGGAAAACGTAGAAGATTGGGCCCATTTTCCATAAGAGGAGATGCAAACACTTGTCATATCCAAGCTTTGCTTGCCTGAAAGCATGGCCATCAGCCCGTGTTTCGACATCTGTTCTCTGAAGTTATAAGGGACCAAGGCAACAAATTCCATGGTAAAGGGGTGCACCCGCCACCTCTTGTATACGGGGACGACTATAGAGAGTATATGATCAAGAACATCCTTCAGTCTCAGCAAAGAGGAAATTCTATGGAGTATCTCGTCAAGTGGCAGGACTACGATGCATCACACAACAGCTGGGATCCCTACAGCAAACTGAGACACATTGATCATCAGATTGATGGCTAGAGATATTGGTACCAGCCTACATCTTGTAACACACCTGGAATTCACGGCTGCTATGGGAGAAGTGTTACGTTCCAGACGTACAAAAGCCCCTGAACTTTGCAAGTAGGTACTCTGTCATGACATTCGTGGCCCACCACACAGTAACTTCTGGAAATTTTGTGTTGAATGGCCTCAGACACTTTGGCCAACTGTCCAGTCTCTTCAGAAGACTGACGTTTCACTTCAGAAGACTCTAACAGCTTCAACCACTTTCTACCAGGTTTGAGAGTTTTTTTGTGAACCATATCCAGGTATCAATTGTCTCCAGCTGACTTATTAAAGGTGGTAAACTTTTATGAAGAAGCGCATTGATAGTCTTGAAACCCCTCGACATCTCGACAGAGTTTCTTGAAGCAGCCAGTCGTGATGCCCAGCCGCGCGCGTCAATTGTCCAAGTGTCCAAGACCTTGTTTATTCCTCATTCTTGTTTCCAAACTTGAATGTATGTGCTTAATATTTTTGACACATGTCATCGAAGTGCACTTATTGCTAATTCCAATTCACTCAAGGGTCCATTTTCCTAAATCGTGTTTTGCTTTGCAGCTTCTACTTGTTCACCATCGAATTTTTGCTACACTTAATATAGCGTTCCACACATAAATGAGCCCCTAAACTCTGCTCGTGTATATCTTTGTCATTGTATTTGTATCCCACTATACGACGACATCTGGATTTGTACGCAAATTGGCTGCGGGAATTTCAACCAGCTGCCCCGACCTCTCGTGTTCTATTCAAGATGTTTCTGACAGCTTTGGCCACCTTCCATAATGGTCGACCGAACAATATTGGAACTTTGATATGGAACACGTTGAATGAAGAAATCATGTTTCTTATTGGAGGTTCAATACTGTTTCATCAACTTCTCTACAGCGCTAGACTTTTTGAAAGATGCACCTCAATACTCTCAAAACTCCTTGACTTCTTGGTGCACATTATCAATGAAATCACTCATGATGTGGCATCACACGTGTCGCTCACCTAGAGCTTCCAAGACTCCAAGTATGCCACATTCATGTTCCTGCGGTCGTATCTATCACTCAAAAGTTTTGACACTTTTCATCCAAGTACACTTACAGCTCATTATGGATTACTTATGTGTCCCATTTTCCAAAATCGTTCTTTGCTATGCAACATTATCTACCTTCTGCTCTGTGTAACACTTATTACCAAAGCATAGCAGTATTGGAGGGAGAAACAGTGACTTTTCTCCTTCGCAACAACCTCACACAGGTCTTCCGTGCATCTCCGCCATCCAGAATTTTGCAGACCTCATAACGACAATTGTAAAAGGGCCGAGCACACCTGGCAACGACCAGCAAAATTCGGCAAATATTTTGGCAATGTAGTAATAATAGCAAGTAATTCACAAAGGTCTCCAAGAAGTCCAGTCAACAGTAGCAGCCAAAAAAAATGGTTTGTGACCAACTAAACTGACAATTAATCCAGTGATAGACCCATCAGGCTCGGCAAATCCCGCATCAGTGCCTGTTGGGACAACACATGGATAAATGGCAGGAGGTACAAACCAAAATGCGTGCATCAATGAATTCTTATACCAGAAGTTGTCGGTGCTCGAGAGCCTTGATAAAAACTGGCTCCAACAACTCAATGCAGAAATGGAGGAGCTTCATAGTTCTTGTGCACTGGAAGCAAAGCTCACCGAGAAATTCACCAAGCTCTCAAGTGAATACCAGATCCGGCCGGCACTCCTTGAACCATTCGATCCTGCAAATTCAAAGGGACAAAAACTGCAGATGTGATCGATTTGGGAGGTGTACTTCTCCACACGCATTGTCACGTGTTAAAACTGTGGTGCCTCTGGGCATTCCGCCCAGAAATACACGACACCACCAGATGATTTCCGCCTCGCTTCTGCCATGCGTGCTCACTGGGCACAACCCTCTCGTGCTGCTGCCACCTCCTCTGCCAGTTCCATTGGTCCCAGCCCCATCACCACCACTGCATCTGCCTTCAGCATCGGCAATCCAAGTATCCAGCCCCATACCCTTGGGGCTGGCCTTTTGTGTTCAGTGGCCCTGCCTACTACGGCCTCCCGTTTGGGCCCTACACCCCACTGGCGTGGTTCTTGGCTGATTCCTTGCAATACCATCCCCCTTGAGAACGATCGTCAGTTTGACGCTGCTCTGTCACATCTCATCTGCTAGCTTCATCGTTTGTGATCAGGGAGGCAAGAGTGTTCGGGGTTCCCATGGATCACTTGCATGTAAGTCCGATAGTACCCTTTGTGGTCCCTCCTCCGGAGGAGGGGGGGTCAAGGCTATTTGCATGTGGACATTTCATGGATTTAGGATTAGTATCTTGTTTCCATGTGTTGTTGAATTGCTTCTTTTGGTCAGCAATTGCCTCCCCACTCTGATATTGTTGCCGTGAATTTTGTACTACCCACCATCTGTAACTTGGGTGGCTTCTGGATACTGGAATATGGGGCCACCTATCACATGATTTCATACCATGCCTCGTTCGTGTCCCTTGGCCCTATTGGCTCTAAGCCCTTTGTGAGGACTGGCTCCAGTCATCTTCTCCCTGTTCAAGGTGTTGGCATTATCTGCTTCCTTGGTCCCGAGGGGAGCTCTTCCTTCCTTACGTGTTGTATGTGCTTTCCCTTTAACTAAGTCTCCTCTTTGTCAGGGTGCTTGATGACCAGGGCATGGAATTCACCTCCAGCCGCGGTACTGCCTATTTCGCGCCACCAGCTGTAACATTCTGTGCAGCACCCACTATGATCATTTATTTTTCGTTCCCTCCTTTACTCCTGCATCTTCCACTTTTGCACTTGTCCAAATTGTACACCCTCTCTCCAGTGCACATGCACACCTCCTTCAGCATTGCCTCTGCCACATTCACACTATTGTGCTCAAATGCTTACTACACATGCAGCCTGCAACTGGCCTGTATGCCTCCATAATTTGTGTCAGTTTTTTAGCAGATTGTGTCCAATGTGCACAAGGAAAAAATCATTGTTCTCCTTTTCCCACTTCTGACTCTTGCACCTCTCAGCCCCTTGCACTCCTGTGTGCGAATGCTATGGGCCCTTTGGCTCAAAACATCCTTGGTGGTCTTCATTGGTACGTTCGTTCTCTCACTGAAGACTACTCTCGTATGCGGTGGATCGTTGCTCTTTGTCAGAAGAGTGGTATTTTCTCTGTCATCGAACCCTTACTGCTCTAGGCCGAGCTTACATGTGATTGCAATCTCCGCATCCTTCACTTTGACCATGGTGGAGAGTTCATGGGGCTGACAGCACGATTCATGTTTGCTCATGAAGTTTGTCTTCAGCCCTCCGCTCCTGATACACCCCAATAGATAGGAATTTCAAAGTGTTGGAACAGTACTCTTGCCGACCTTCAACCTTTTAAGCCATGTCCTGCATGACGTGGGTGTAGAATTATGTTCCTCACGGTCCACTCCCTCACTATGTCACACCCTTTGAACGTTAGTTTGGTCATCAAGCTCATCTGCATCTTCCTCGTGTCTAAGGTTGTGTCACTGCTGTCTGGCTGCATGATGACCTTCGTGATGGCAAGCACTTTCCTGGAGCCCACCTCCGCACCTTCCTAGTCACTGCTGCACTTTCTAAAGCATGGAGCTTCCGGGACTTTGATCGGTCTCGCGTCTTTAAGTCATAGGACGCTCTATCCTTTGAGGACGTATTTCAGCGTTACTCGTACGGTATAGCCACTCCCTTTTGTCCGCTCAGGGAGGATGGACCTGTCTCAGCCTCTGACTTCAGGGACCCTGCGTCTATAGACGCCCTCACTCCTGACCTTGCTGGTCCAGACGCCCTCCTCGGACAATACTTCGTCAGTGTCTCTAAGCGTGCCTCCTACTGGCACTCCGTCCATCTCCTCCCCATCTCATTAGTCATCAAGAAAATCCAAGTCATACCCAGTCTCTGTTCCCTAGGAGTCAGTGTCCACTGCTGTCATGTTCCTCCTGTCATCTGTCTCCACTCCAGCGCCGCCACCTGCTCTTCCGCCCCAGACCAAGGCACCTGTCAATGGTCTGGAGTTCCCTGACCAGCCCCACACCACAGCACCGGTTGACGTTCCAGAGCAGTATGTGTGTGGGGAAATAATGAACTCTCTTTCTCACAGACGAGTGCTCAATCCTTGCAATGACACACTCAACTGGGGGCATCATCCTCCACTGTAGATTCCTCCACTTGAACCACTGGTTTTGACGTACTTGCACTTAAAATCAGTGTGTTTCATCCTAGCTTTACAGTGGGGTACGCCTCTGCCTCTGGCTACATTGCTGCTTGCTTTGCCGCCATTGGCCTCTCTACACTTCCACCTGAGCCGACTAAAGTACGTCAGGCTCGTGAGGCAGATGATGCTGACCTTTGGGAAAAGGCCATGGAGGAGGAGCTAAATTTCCTTAAGGAGCATGGGATCTATGAGGTGGTCGACTTGCCGAGCGGTTGCAAGGCTTTCCTGTCCCGACAGAAAAACCTGAAGCCAGATGGCAAGATCAGCCACTACAAGGCCCTCTTGACAGCAAAACGGTTCTAACAGGTACCGGGAGTCGACTCTGATCAGACATTCGCTCCAGCTGGGTGATGTACCACTGCACGTGCACTGCTGAGTCTTATTGCACATCATGACTAGGAGCTGGATATTTTGGATGTCAACAATGTTCTTCCTACATGGAAGTCTTGGTGTGGAAATCTACATAGTCCAGCCTGGGTTCACTGATGGACAAATGAGGTCTGGCGACTGTGCAATTTCTTGCACGGCCTCAAACAGCTGTCACGGTTTCGGAACATGGAGGTCTCATCCACCCTTGAGAGAGGTGACTATTGCCGCAGCACAGTCAGTCTGGAGCTCTTTCTGAGCGCCTCTTCCAAGCCCTTTGACACCATCCTTGTCTATTACAACAATCTCCTCATTGCCTTACCCAGTCCTGTCGTCGTTCAATTAGTCAAGAAACTCCTGTAGTCCACATACAAGATGAAGGATCCTGGTCCAAATCGCATATTTCTCGGCATGGAACTCAAACACAACCGACAACATCACACATTGCATGTGCACCAGGCTGTAAATGTTTGCAGCCTTTGAGATTGCTTTGCCTCAATGCTGGCAAAGGCTCCTACTACATTGACCCCCATGACACTAGCAAGTCAGCGTTTGCTGAATTCCTCTAACCCATCATCACTGGAGGAGTATGGATACCACCAATTACCGCAGTGTGATCAGCTTTCTCATGTATCTTGCCATCACCATGCATGCTGATATGGCCTTCACATTCAACTTCCTGATATGGCTTTCACAGCAGTCTTTGGGAGCGGCATCTAAATGCCGCCCTACGTGTCGTCTGCTGTATGTTATCTACAGCATGCATCGGGTTGTGTTATCATGCACATTCCTCCATTGTTGTTCATGGATATAGCGAAATTGACTGAGCGCATGACATTAATACACATAGTAAAATAGGGTACATCTTTCTTATCGGTGAATCGGTGATCATGTGGAAGAGTGGGGAACAGGGATTTGCGATGTGTAGCTCAAGCGACGATGTGTATACTATACTCAGCATATGTACATGTGAGAGTGTGTGACTTTGTCACTTGTTGTATGAGCTACATGTGTCCATCTGCTCTATCACTCTGCACTGAGACAACCAAAGTACAAAGGCAATCGCTGAGCATGAAAGCATGCACCATTCACTTGAAACGTTCATCAACTTTGAGCACCACTTTGTGTTTGAGCACATTGTTGCCGGCAAAGTTTGGGTTGTCTGTGTTGGCACACGTCAGCAGCATGCAGTCTTTCTCACCAAAGCACTGAGCAGCAAGATGTTGAAGACAGCTGTGCATGCTGTTGGTCTCGTACATGCTTGCGACGAACCTGACTGACTTCTTGTGTGTACCTCTTGAGCTAATGTTGTATCTTTTTCTAGCACACTTTCTCCTTTGCAACGTGTGCGCTTCTCTTCATATCTCTCTGCTGTGCATGTGGGATGCTCGTCTGTGGATAATTGGGGAGTGTTGTTATTGGATGGTAAATACACAAGTGACCTCTTGATTCTTCCCACACACAGGTCATGCGGGCGTTGACCTACATGGAGCTCTCAGTCATCACAGCAATGGTCGCACAGTGGATTGTGTGGCCAAGTTATCTTGTCCAGAGTGCAAGGGATTTTCCAGTACAAACAGCTTCTTCTATGTCCAACCTGGAATAACACTGAGAGCTCATGAGTTGAAGTTTACAAAACAAGTGTACAAATAATGCAATAGCGTACAATTATGGTATAAGTGGTGACATGCACCCAAAAACGCTCCTTGAGGATGAGGAAATCTGTTTCTTAGATGTGCATATGTGGGTTGCTACATGTGTGGAACCGGGTTAATCCCGTGTAAACCACGCGTCTAGGTCTTCCTAGTGTGTGAGAAAAATGCTGCTTGCAAGCTGCTTGCAATTCAGGTTTGTTCCCAGGGTGTCAGCCGAACCCCATGTCACTGGCTCGCGTGAGTGGTTTGGTCTATCGGGACAAGGCACCACGCTCGCTCGCTCTACCACTTCTTCCTTGTTCATTCTAGAAACATGAAGTGTTCCCCTCTCCGATTCATGGCGCGTGTCCTCCCTGACGTTAGTTCATGTCTGTTGTCTACTCAACACACACCTGAACATGCTTCTACAACCTACAATATCCCAGTATAACCACCTTGTGTCAGCACAACGGGCAAAGATTACTTGTACTCACAATTTCAGAACAAAGGCAGCCATCCACCTACTGTCGCACAAAAACTAACCCATGCTCCAAAGTGTTGTTGTTATTACTGAGCGAGTGACAAAGAAGGAAGAAATGCAATGTTAATGCCGCATCCCATGCAACATCAATGTGCTGACATCATGATGTGGGATGCAAACTATCACATGCAAACCACTCATAAACCTTCCATCGAACAGTCTCAAACCCCTCAATAGAGGGCTTTCTGATTTTTTGGATAAAAGGAGCAGTGTCAGAATGTCAAAGTTGAATGCCATGCGGCATCGACATTGCGATTGTGCCTGCATGTTCCATTCATTTTCTACCACATGTGGATATATTTCTGTTTTAATTGCATGTTTTAGATACCGCGTGGATATCTCAGGTCTATGGTAACTCCACTCATCATAAATTGTAGAGACTGGACACAAATCATGGATACCTTGTCCCGAATGCAAAGCCAGTCATCATTAACATGTCGAACTACTCCTGTGAGTTCTGTGACCATAACCACCAGACTGCCACCCACCATCGCTTTCTCAACAAGAGTCGCAGGCCAAGCAAACTGAAAGAACACACTGTCAAAGTGGTGCACAACCTTAACTGTAAGACATCACTTGTCTAGTCCTCTTGCCAACCCCTCAGGCCCCTCCCTCCCTCCCCATCCTCACACATCACATTCTACCTAACCTCTTCTCCCAACACCTCTCTCATGGACTCCAATGCAATCTGTTTCTCTCATAACTCCTCTCGCATTCCAAACCACGCAGATTGACTGATGTCATTGTATGAATGCATGCACCCTCTCCTAGGCCATCATCCCCTTCATCTCAACATTGCTCCCTCCCCACGTCCCCCCCTCATCTCCCCTCATATCTGGATCACACCCCCTATCCTTGCCTCAAAATTTCAGAAACTGTGTGGCAGTTCCAAGGTGGCTTGAAGGGTCCTCTCTGTTCACAATTGTTTTTTGTGTGAGTTTTGAGTCCAAGTGTGAGCTCTCTGGTCGCCTCAAGCTATGTTTGTGGGATTTGGACAGAGTTGCAGGACATTCAATTTAGTCTAAATAATGAAAATATTTAAGACTTCACATTTTTTTTCACTGAAGTTCAGAGAAACGTCCTTTTGGTTTTCACATATCCATTTGTGGTTACCAATATACCAAGATGGTAAGAGGAAATTGCCTTATACTTTTGATGAAGGTTCTTTGAACCTTTCTTATTTGTTTTCTCTCCATATCACGGTTGTCACAGTGTTTGTTTTTTGGATGATTACCCATAAATGAGTGCTACAGAACCAGGACGACATCCTCTATGCATCTTTTGGGCCTGATTATTTTTATCGAGCAACCCACATTGGTCAATTTTTTGGCACACATCCTTTAGGGAATCCATGATTGTGCTAATATGGCATAAAAGTAAGCCACAGTTCTGGTGGCTGCAGGTCATCGACCATTTTGACTTGGCGGTATGGGCGATGGTTCTCTCCTTGCTCCAGCTCCAGGCAGCGGTCCAGGGGTCGAAGGACTGGGAGCTACAGGGGCTGGCGTGATGGCAGGTGTAGTTGCCACTGAGCCTTGGAGGGGCCGGCCGTCTTAGCTCTTGAGACCGGAAACCCCTTGCCTATGCCTGCGCAATGGGGTTTCTCTTGCACACCCTTGCTTCTGATTTCGGATCCTTCCTACCTGCCGGTGGGAACCTCGACCTCCTCTGCCTGCTTTGGGGGCAGGTCGAGCGTGAGCTGCCTCTGTCAGTGTTCCGGGCCTTCCCATCCATGGAGGCCTTGCATCAGGGCGGGGAGCTTTGGCCTTAGCAGTGGCTGGACGCACTTCTTGCAACTCACCAGGAGCCATGGGTGGGGAAGGCCGGGGCGGTGGCGTTGCACCATTGCGCATGTGACAGGTCCATCCTGTGTGGCCCCAGCACGGGTTGCTGTCGTCCGGTTCAGAGTAGGTGCTGGGCCACGGCCACGCGGGGGTGCTCCCTTTGGCTGCAGGGTACACCGAACGTAGTCATGGACAGGACCCATCTCTCAGCTGAAAACTTCCTCTTTCACGCCCAACTCTGTCTGGGCCTCCCCTTGGGTCACTTGGAGAAGGTGGGGCTGGACGGGTTGGAACCAGCCGCAGTGACACGGCAGGAGAGGGAGGGGGGGTGTGGCACATCTGCAAGACCATTTGCCATGAGCTTGTGGACATCTGCAGGGAGCATTGCCTCACCGTCTACGTCGAGCCCGTGCAGGTGTTGCCGCTGCCCATCACCTAGAGTTTCCTGTGCTCGGATCTCACCCCAGTGGACCATGGGGCCGGCATCACTTGGATTCTGGACGTCACCACCGTGGATGTACAGGGTCAGCAGGCCATCCAGCCCGGGGCTGCCGTGTAGGCAGCTGAGTGGGAAAAGGAGGCTTTGTACGTGATGATTCTGGGCAGGGGGCACTACCGTCCGTTTGAACGAGACCCGTACCTTGCGAGGCTGTTTGCAAAGGGTTACGAGGAGTTCGGCAGGTACAACAAGACCAAGTTTTGGTTCGACAAACCCTACTGTCAACAGTGATTCACTCGGCAGTTCGTCGTACCTCTAAACAAGGAACTGCGGCGGATGCTATTAGAGAAATGCCAGGATACTGGTCCAGATGGACACTTCGGCGAGGACAAGACACTAAAACAAACTGGCAAAGTACTATTGGTGCGCTAAGATGCAGACCGACCTGGTGGCCTTCTGCAAATCGTGGGACACCTGTCAGAGACAAAATCTCGTTGTACATGTCCACCTAGTCTACTTTGACTTCTACTAGTTCCGACGAACCATGGGCCGACATCAAATGGACTTTGTGACCGGTCTACCATCCAAGGGGAATGGCACCATCCTCGTTGTGGTGGACAGATTTTCTAACATTTCACACTTCATTCCGACAACCACCATCGTCACTGTAGAGGGAAAAACACGACTACTTCTAAATCCGATCGTGCGGCTACACAGAGTGCTACGTACCATCATCATCAACAAAGACAGTCGTTTTACTAGCCATTTCTGGCACCAACTGATGACATGTTACGGCAGTCGGATCAAGCTATCAACGGTGTTCCATCCTCAGACTGATGGACAAACTGAGCAAACCAATCAGACTCTCAAACAAGTCCTCCAAACCTTGTGCGAACCACAAGGCACCGAATGGACAGAAAAGCTGCCGACCGCCGAACTCGCATACAACTCCATCACTTTTACCGCAGCTAAAACAAATCCGTTCGAAGTGGTATACGGCAAACATCCCCCCACAGCAGCTAGACTGCAGAGTCAGAGTAACATCCCCACGGCTGACATTCACCACCGGGACTTCACAAGCATCTGGGAGGAAACACGGTAACGGGGCCCTTTGGCTTCATCTCCTTGTGAGAATCCTAACCCGGCCAAGTCAAAGATTGACAAACAAAATTGGGCGTGTCTAGAAACGCCAAAGAAAGCCAAAAATAAAAAACATTGGACAGCCGTTCCATGTGGACAGACAAAAAGGCTTGTTTTTTTTAGCTTTAAAGAATGCGGGAAAATGACCTTTTAGAGCATGGAAGCCTACCAAATCAAACAGCAAAATCTGTTGCGACTCAATTCAACAACGGCTTGGATTGAGCTTTTTTCTCTTTAATTGTTTCTAACATTTCACTCAACCTTGAGCGAGTAGGACACCGGCCTGGATCTAACATCGGACATGCGTACTCTTATGTCGGAACATATATTCGCCTTGCCCTCATTCGATTGAGGAATGAAAGCAGACAATAAACTAATCGAACATCCGAAACTATTGATCTTGCCCCTCCAATGGCTATCTACTGCCGAGACTCATCCATCAGAGGTCAAATTTTCCCTCATTATGTATATTTACTTGAGCGTTGCCAGACGGTCCCTTAAATCTGGTGTGACATGTGAACAGGCCATCACATGAACTTAGCGATATTGAAGGCAGCCCCGACTGACTCGAAGTTTGTACATCAAACTTCATTGTTCTTAGTATGTACTTTGTTACGTAGAATAGTCAAACAGAATTGTCGTGGACTACATCGATGTTTCGATATCGTTTGGTTGACTTCTTGACAACACTCGAGTTTTATAAAGAAGCATTGAGAAATTCTCCAAGCCTCCCAACTTCTCGGTGGAGCTTCTCTAATCCATCACTCAGGACACAACCTCGCACGCATCACTCGGCACGAACGCCGATGACCCGAATTATGCCTCATTCTCATTCTTGGCATTGTATACATTGTTCAACTCACTCGACACTAGACATCGAACTACACTTACTGCTCAATACAAATTATCCATTTGTCCCAAAACCCCATTTTTTCTTCTGTCCCGCACCTCATCCCTGTGAAACACCTACATGCTGCTCGACGTAATACTTGGTATCAGAGCGTAGTGGCGTTTGAGGAGAAACCAATGCATTAACTACCCAACGACAACCTCGCACAAGTTCTCAGCGCATCTCCATTGATTAGAAGATCACAGACTTTGCGACAACAATGATGAACGGAGCGAGCACAACCAGCCACAAGCAGCAGTCCCCGACGAGTACTCCAGCGATGGCAGAACTACAGAATGTGAATAAGACGCTCTCCAGGCAAACCAGACAGCAGTGGCAGCCTTCGTAGCAAATGGCGCAGCACCGACGAACCTGACGGCCAACCCGGTGACGGACCCCTCGGGCCCGGTGAATCCTTCGTCCACTCCGTAGCCCGTTTGGACGACACCTGGCGTAGTGGAAGGCACCATCCCACAAGCGCAAATTGACAGGTACCAGAAATTGGCAGGACTCAAGAGCTCAAACACCTACCTGCTCCAACAACTCAACGTGGCGATGGAGTAGCTTTGAGTTTTTTGCACACGTGAAGTAGTGCTCACCGAGAGAAATTTGCAACACTTGAGTGAACCCGAGATTTGACCGACACTCCCTGAGCTGTTCGATCCCGCAAATTCCAATGGACCAACGGTCAGGATATAGCTAACGAGTTTGGAGGTGTACTTCACCGCTGCTTGGGTCAACAACAAAAAACGGATGATTGACATCGTGTCCTTGCAATTAAGTGACACAGCTTTGAGTTGGTGGTCCGATCTAAAACCATCCAACCGAACCAGGAGACTGGCGGAGCTGCATCAACGGCTCTCACAACCACTCTCAGATCACCGAATGCAAGTGTACTACGTCTCGAGCAGATCAATCCGACATGTCACCACTCCCTCATGTCACTAGAAACATAAAGTGACTTCACGCGCGCTATACTCGCTCACTTTAGGAAGCTGAACGAGAAGTCTGACAAACGGTACAGGCTCCAACGTCTGCGTCAGCAATCCAGCGTGACAGCGTACACTTGGTGTTTCCACAAAATCATCACCAAGAGTTACTTGGCCTCCGACAAAATATGTTTCTACTACAACAACAGCCTGAAGCAAGAAATTCAGCGGGCAATCGCCATCTTTGGCATCCAGGACGACCTTCCGTGAATGATCGCAGCAGTCGACCACATCGACAGCGTCGCCTACAACGCTCAGATGTAGGATTTCAACAGCGGAGGAAGGTCGCGGTTGGCGGAAACCTCATCCCTAATGGAGAACGACGCTGTTGATCAGCGCGATCAACAACTCTGTTGGAATTCTAAACAACCTGGTCACATTTCGCACGACTGCCGAAAGCGGCAATAGCAAGCCAAAATGGGGGGGGGGGGGGGGGGGG
>SZWC01003119.1:87287-117741 GCA_023375785.1 Penium margaritaceum | reverse complement strand
GGGGGGGTGTCCCAGAAAATGAGTGAGGAGTTGGGAAACGGCAAAGGGCAGGAGTAGATGACAAGGCTCCTGTCCAGTCAGAAAAATCTGCACGGACCGATCGCCCAACTGAGCGGTCCACATCACCGCAAACGAGGGATCCTAAGATCGACAAGGGATACAAGGACGACCAACTGATGATACTGCTACGAGTGCAACCAAGGGGTTTTAAAAGTCGTAAAACAGTTTCGCCACTACTGAATGGAGGAGCTTCTTAGCATTTCGTCAGCAACGACATGGTTCGGAAATTAATTTAACAGACCAAAACAGGAGTTTATGAAGGAAAAACTGTCAATGGACGAATTCAGATCCGTCGACTTCGTGAACCACTCTGGTTGAAAATCGGAGATCTGCAGGACGTAATGGTCTGGAGGAAATTCCTAATGAGCAATCACAAAATCATTCTTGGGCGATATTTTTTGTATCGGCATGACAAGCAGATTGATTGGAGCAGCATAGCAGTCTGCGTGAGCATTAATGGTAGAAAATGACATCGGCCTCTGGTTGAGCGACTCATAATGTAGCGGTGGTTATACAAAGACGCAAATGTGGAAGCGGTAGAGGAAGTTGCGAAAGCTACAAAATGCCGACCGATATCTCTGGACGTGGCCAAGCAATACCTGAAATATGGTGCTCAAGCATGGCTAGTCCACGTGGAAGCGGAGGAAGAGGAAGACATCGCAACTGGTGAAGCAACGCCGACGGCATCGACCTCCAAGAAGTTTGCAGCTGTACCTCAAGAGTTTGCGGAGCTCATCGAGGAGTTCAAAGGGATTTTCCCGATAAACCATCCCAAGAGCTACCACCGCAACGCAACATCGACCATCAGATAGACATGAAGCCGGGCAATAGTCCGAAGGTGAAGGAGACGTATCGGATGAGCGCCCATGAGCTGCCCGAACTCAAGGAGACAACTGGATGAGATACTTGGACAGGGGTTTATCAGACCCTCCACGTCACCATACACAACACCAGTACTTTTTGTGAAAAATAAAACAAGAACGATGCGGATGTGCATGGACTACCGAGCATTCAATAACATCACCATCAAGAACTACTACCTCCTCCCACGAGCAGATGAACTTTTTGACCAACTCCGTGGGGCCCAGATTTTTAACAAAAACGACCAATGCAGCGGCTATTATCAGATCCACATATCTGATAAGGACGTCGAGAAGACAACATTCCGCAACAGATATAGGCACTTCGAGTTTACGATTATGCCGTTTGGACTCACCAACGCCCCTGTAATATTTATGGTGGCAATGAATAACATTTTTAACCTGTACCTTGATGAATTTGTCATCGTATATCTCGACAACATCCTCATGTACATCCACATCCCGGAGGAACATAGTTGAAATCTCCAAAACGTTCTTGAGATTTTACAAAGAGAGAAATTCTTTGGAAAACTCTCAAAGTGTGGCTTTGGTCGCTGTTTGATCGAGTGTTTGTGCCACATGTTAATCCGTGTACATATCCTGCTTTTGTGTGGCTGTGAGTGCGCAGGGCATGCCGACCATGAGACTGGAGATGACGCATGATGAGCTCGTGCTTCACACGCATCAGGCACAGCACCTTCCATATGCTGCCGCTCGTGACTCACGTGCCTTGGCTCCAGCTCAGTCGTTTGCCCATGCTCCATTCGTTCACATGGGCACTAGGTGTTACCAAACCTAGATTAGGCTTTGACTCTGTAGGGATATACTTGATGGGTTTGCAAAGAGGCCTAGACTAGTCCTTGAATCTTGCATGACGTAGGCTAGGAAAGCCCGTGTGGGCAGTTGACCGAGAATTCGGTCTAGGGTCGAGATTCGCCCTTGACTAGCGAGAGCGAGCTCGCTCGGCCGGCAGGCCTCGCTGCCCGGCCGAGCGACGAGCGAAGCACGAAACTCGTGCTTTGCTCCCTGCCCCTCTTTTATGTTCAGCCTCGACACTTGGTGTCGAAGCCTTTTAGTTATGGCCATGACAATTTTGGTTTTATCTTCCTTCACACTTCACCGTTTTTAGTGATTCAACTTGCATTGTGAAGCTCTCTTCATTCTCATGGTATCAGAGCAGGTCCGTCGGCCTGCAGTTACGGGAGCGAAGGGGAATTTCTGAATCGTCCAAACCGGCCGCAAGAGGCAAAAACACGTTTTCGGCAATCTAGCAAGTCAGGGGTGTGCGCGATCGGAACAGGGCAGGTCGCAAGACCAGGACAGAGGTAGAGAAGGCGCCTAGGGCCTGCGAGGCCAAAGGAAGATGCAAAGGAGAGGAAGCGGCAGCAAGGGTGGACACCACGGGCCACGTGGCCATCGGTGGTCCCCGTAAGGAGCCGCGCACAGTCCAGGGCAAGGGGGCGCAGACGCCTTGCGTACTAAGCTGAGAGGAGTAGGCAGGACCAATGTCACCATGAGTGGTGAAGGGTCCGCGAGGCAGAGTAACGGGGGTGGCGGGAGTGCAAAATCGGCTACCTTGGCAGCGGCTGTCACATGGAGTGACCTTAACAAGATTGCACTTCACAAGGACCTGACGCTCCCACCTCTAGGAACACACGATTTCCTTGCATGGAAAGACGTGTTCCTTGCGTGGGCGACCGAGCATGGGCTCGAGGAACTATACCTCAACCCACCGCCGGAGGAGGTAGACGACCGTACCCTCCTCCGTGCCTTCAATGCTTTGACGTGCGCTCTTCCCGACGACCAGTCTTATGCCGTTCGTCACTTTCGGTATGGCGGGCGAGGAGAGGATCCAACTAACCCTCGCAGTGGAGCTCCCCGTCCTTCCGAGGCGTGGCAGCACCTAGTGACGCGCAAGGAGGAGCAGGGAATGGCACTGGTTATCACGCTGCGTGACAAGTCGTCTTCACCCAAAGCCCGATGCGCCTATTGCCGAGTACTGGGATGCGGCGATGGACATCAGGTACCGGATTCTTGGACTGGGTGCTTCATGCACCATTCTGGAGTGGCTGGATCCAGTGCTGCTCCGCCTTGGTGAGCCATACAAGGAGTTTTGTCGTGACCTGCTGCGACACCTTCGCGTTGCAGACATTGAGAGCACGGACCTGTCAACGGTGTTCGAAGAATTAAGGAACTACGAGGACATCCTCTGAGGTGAGGATTGAGAGGCTGGCACTTCCACTGCCACTGCCTTCACACATTAGACACCTGGGGCTCTTCATGCCATGACTGGGCAGGGAGGGTACAGTGGTGGAGGCGGACGTGGCGGCCAGAGCGGTAGAGGTCGCAGACGTGGACGAGACACTGGCACTCGTACCTGCAACTACTGTTTTCAGCCCGGTCACTACTGGCGTGCCTGTCCCGTGCTGCAGCGTATCATGAACCCACAGCAGCAACAGTATCAGCAGCAGCCCTATCAGCAACAGTTGTGTTCACCTACCATGGGACCACTCTCCCCTCCCACATGGGGAGCACCCAGTCATCTTGGGCCACGTGCGCCCACACTGACAGCTGCAGCCACATTTGGACCACCTCAGCTCCAGCCGACTATGCAGCCGATGATGCAGCCGATGATGCAGCCGGTGATGCAGCCGATGATGCAGACGATGATGCAGCAGGCAGTGCAGCCGTCCATCTTGTCTCCCGCGTACTACACGCCCCCGCACTCCATAGTGGCAGTTCCTGCACCTGATTGGGCACAGCGCGTGTACGCCGACATGGCAATGACACAGGAGCCATCTCCACCGCCCCAGTATGATGTATGGCTCCCAAGCACAGAGCTGCAGACACCCAAGCTGACAGCAGCACCGCGGGCAGCAGGTCAGCGGCTCGGTCACACGCATATCACTACATCCCATGCACTGCCCATGCACGAGTGGTTGTATGACACAGCGTCGTCCCATCACATGTCACCTCATTGCCAGTTGTTTACATCATTGTATGCCACACATGATGTTGAAGGGGTGAAAACTGGGTCGGGAGAGGTGCTTTCTGTTGAAGGTGTGGGGACTATGGCTCTTCAGGCGCCAGGGGGTGTACTGTGGCTGACTGATGTGCTGTATGTTCCCAAGCTGAAGGTGAATCTGTTGTCAGGAGGACAGCTAGACAGGCAATCGAATGTGTCCACGATAACTCAAAAGCAACGATGCATGCTTTTTAATGCCTCTGGGTCCTTGCTGGCTGATGGACCATTGCACGATGACATGCTGTACAGAATCACTCTCTTTCCTCCTGTGCCCACAGCCCGAGCACAAGCACATGTCACAACCACAGTTGACGCACAACACACTGACCTCATTCACCGTCGTCTCGTACACATCAACACGGCACTGTTTGCTGACCTCATGAAGCACACTCCTGCACACAGACTCCTGTCCACTGACTGTCAGCATGGTCTGAAACCAGGAGCATGTCTTGAGTTTCATGAAGGAAAATCACACAGACAGACTTTTCCTACCTCGGAGAGGGAGAACACTTCTCCTCTCGCGCTGGTGCACGCCGATGTCACTGGGCCCATGCCCATGCCATCTGTGCAGTATGGCTCAGTGTATGTTTTGACCCTGACTGACGATTACAGTCGTTTTTGCTGGGCCTTCTTGTTGAAAACAAAAGCCGATGCTCAGCGTGCGATTGTTGAATGGATAGCCCTGGCGGAACGCCAAACGAATCAAAGATTGCTAAAGTTGCGCACGGACAGAGGCAGCGAATTCCTTGGATCTCTTGCCTCTGAACTCAAGGCAAGAGGCATAGAGCATCAGACCACCGCTCCCTACACGCCCCAACAAAACGGGGTTGCAGAGAGATGGCATAGGACCTTGGGAGATGCCTTGTGTACCCTTGGCGATTCCGGTCTGTCCTTTGGGTTTTGGGTAGAGGCAGTAAAATATGTAATATGGGTTTGGAACCGCATCCCTCAGGGTCCACTGCCCAAATCAGTGACGCCCTGGGAGCGCTGGTTTCTGGAGAAGGCCGACCTGAGACCGGCACGGGTCTGGGGAACCATGGCGTGTGTGTGGTTCGCTCAGCCTCAAAGAAATCACAAACTCAGTCCACGAGGCAGATGGTGTGTGTTTGTGGGAGTATCCCATGCCTCCAAGGCATGGAGATTCTGGGACCCCACCAATCACAGTTTCATTGAAAGTCGAGATGCATCCTTCCTAGAGCACATGCCATACAAGACGTTTCGTACCCTACGACATGCCCCGCAAATTCCATCTCCACAACACTACCCGGAACATGTGAGTGTCCCTGTCTTTGTACCACATCCCGTGTGTCACACCTCACCTGTTGCACAACAGTCGCATGGTGCACCTGTGGCATCCCCAGTCCCCACAGATCTGTTGACACCAACTGACCTGGCTAGCACAGCATCACACACAACACCCTCACCACCTGGCTTGGCACCAGTCCCACCATTGGAAAGTGTGGTCGAGGTTCGTCCAGCAGTCACTGAGCCTGTTCATCGGTCTGCACGCAACTTGGCACGTGTGGATTACAAACGGTTCTACCACATGGTGGGGCCTGCCCCTGTAGACACCACAGCTGAAGAACCTCTCACACTGACAGAAGCAAGGGATCGACCGGACGCAGCACAGTGGGAAAAAGCTATGGTGGCTGAGTTGAATGCACTGTTGGAACATGATGTCTATCAGCTCGTGCCATTGCCACCAGGAAGAAAAGCAATTGATCTAAAGTGGGTGTTCAAACTCAAGAGAAATCTGGCACGCATGATTGAGAAATACAAGGCTTGTCTGGTTGCCAAAGGTTTTCATCAAATCCCCGGACAAGATTTTACGGACACGTACGCCCCAGTCGGCAAGCATGGCACCAGCCGTACCTTGCTGGTTGTGGCGGCACATGACGATTGGGGAATACATCAAATGGATGTGAAAAATGCTTTCCTGAATGGTCCGCTTGAGGAGGAACTGTATGTGAAACAACCGGAAGGGTTTGAGGATGGAACTGATCGTGTATGGCTGTTGTTGAAAGCACTGTATGGATTGAAGCAAGCTCCCAGGTGTTGGAACAAAGAGATCCGACGTACTCTGGAATGCGGCGGATTCTCCCAAAGCATCTCTGATCCCTCTCTGTTCCTGTGGTGGCAGGGTACAGAGCCTGTTGCATTGCTTATCTATGTGGATGATCTGTTGATCCTTTCCCCTTCACTCCCGCTCATCTCACAAACAAAGTCACTGCTCACCTCACACTACCGCATGACTGGCCTTGTTGAAGCGCACAGCTTCTTGGGCATGACCATCACACAAGACAGACCCGCACGCACACTGTCCATGCATCAAGGACGCTTTGTTGCCCATCTGACTGCTCGCTTTCATCATCTCGTGCAACACTTTCCACGGCAACAGTCACCCATGAGCCCTGACGTCTATGCACATTTGCTTGACACACGCACCACAGATTACGGACCTGACAGTGACCCAACACTCTACCGACAGATCACAGGCAGTCTCTCCTACTTGGCATCCACAACACGACTTGACATTGCATGCGCTGTGAACACCTTGGCCCAGTTCAGTCAGCAACCACGCAGTGCGCATCACAAGGCCTTGCTGAAATTGCTCCGTTATGTGTTGGACACTGCCGATGTCGGTCCGGTCATCTCTCCCTCCTCAGCACCTCTCTTGGACGGGTATTGTGACAGTGACTATGCCCGCGATCGTGTTGCACGCAGTCGAGGGGGGTATGTTTTCCGTGTGTGGGGTATGGCCGTTTCATGAAGGAGTGCAAAACAGTCGTGTGTGGCACGCAGTGTGGCTGCAGCTGAATACATGGCATTGGGTGAGGCTGCATGCGAGGGGATATGGCTGGGACGGTTGCTTGAAGAATTGGGCTTGACTGCGCATGCCACACCACTGTACAGTGATAGCTCAGCAGCACGACGGATTGCTGAGAATGACGGTGTACTGCACCCACGTACTAAACATATCGCCGTCGAGCATCACTTTGTGCAAGAAGCAGTTGAAGCAGGGGTTGTTCAGGTGTGCCCCATTGCGGGCGACGCTCAGTTGGCAAACTTCCTCACCAAAGCACTTCCCTCATCGAACCTTACCTCTCAACTGCACCAACTTGGCTGCATGCCTACGGCACTCACATCCAAGGGGGCGTGTTAATCCGTGTACATATCCTGCTTTTGTGTGGATGTGAGTGCGCAGGGCATGCCGACCATGAGACTGGAGACGATGCATGATGAGCTCGTGCTTCACACGCATCAGGCACAGCACCCTCCATATGATGCTGCTCGTGACTCACGTGCCTCGGCTCCAGCTCAGTCGCATGCCCATGCTCCATTCGTTCACATGGGCACTAGGTGTTACCAAACCTAGATTAGGCTTTGACTCTGTAGGGATATACTTGATGGGTTTGCAAAGAGACCTAGACTAGTCCTTGATTCTTGCATGACGTAGGCTAGGAAAGCCCGTGTGGGCAGTTGACCGAGAATTNTGTTAATCCGTGTACATATCCTGCTTTTGTGTGGATGTGAGTGCGCAGGGCATGCCGACCATGAGACTGGAGACGACGCATGATGAGCTCGTGCTTCACACGCATCAGGCGCAGCACCCTCCATATGCTGCCGCTCGTGACTCACGTGCCTCGGCTCCAGCTCAGTCGCATGCCCATGCTCCATTCGTTCACATGGGCACTAGGTGTTACCAAACCTAGATTAGGCTTTGACTCTGTAGGGATATACTTGATGGGTTTGCAAAGAGACCTAGACTAGTCCTTGATTCTTGCATGACGTAGGCTAGGAAAGCCCGTGTGGGAAGTCGACCGAGAATTCGGTCTAGGGGCGAGATTCACCCTCGACTAGCGAGAGCGAGCTCGCTCGGCCGGCAGGCCTCGCTGCCCGGCCGAGCGACGAGCGAAGCACGAAACTCGTGCTTCGCTCCCTGCCCCTCTTTTCTGTTCAGCCTCGACACTTGGTGTCGAAACCTTTTAGTTATAGCCATGACAGTTTTGGTTTTATCTTCCTTCACACTTCACCGTTTTTAGTGATTCAACTTGCATTGTGAAGCTATCATTATTGGCGGTGGACAAATGTTTGGGACGTACAGTGTTTTTGGGCTTCTGCAACTACTACTGTCGATCCATCGATTATGCCTGGGTGTGAGCTCCTCTCTCCGATCTCACTCGGAAAACTACCGAGTGGAATTGGGGGTACAACGAACAATAAGTGTTCCAACTCTTTGAAAAACGCTCTGACCTTGGTGCCAGTCTTACGATTGGCAGATCCAACGGTGGATTTCATTAGGGCCACCAATGCGTCCGATTGAGCTATCAGGGCCGTTCTCCTCCAAGACAACGGCGGTGGAGAACCGATCGCGTACATGTTGAGAAAGCTAAGCGGGCCGGAACTCAACTACGCGGTGTACGAAAAAGAGATGCTGGCAGTCGTGCATGCATTCAAAACATGGCAATGCTACTTCAAATGCCGGCGATGCATTGTCCGCACCGACCACCATGCCCTAAAATATCTCAAGACTCAGCCGAATCTGAGCTGTCGACAAACTCAATAGATGGAGTTCCTCAAGTCCAACTTCGACTACGACATCAAATATTGACCTGGGAATACAAATCCGGCAGATGCCCTGAGACGACGACCAGATTTAATGGCTGAGATCAGCAGGTTGCTCATTGAACAAGACCCGTACCTGGTGAGGTTGTTCGCGAAGGGCTACGAGGAGCTCGACGGGTACGGAAAAACCAAGTTCTGGTTTGAGGACCCCTATTGGCAATGGGGCTTCACTCGCCAGGCCGTGGTCCCTCCGAACAAGGACCTACGATGAATGCTATTTTAGGAGTGCCACGACACCGGTCCAGGTGGGCACTTCGGTGAGGACAAGGTGCTTTCAAAGCTGGAAAAATACTACTTGTGGGACAAAATCCAGACCAACGTGGGATCATTCTGTAAATCATGCGACACCCGTCAGTGACAAAAATCTCGACGCACGCGGCCACCAACCCATACCTGTTCCAACGGAACCTTGGGCCGACATCAGCATGGACTTTGTGACAGGACTACCCGCCACTCCTGAGGGTTATGAGGCCATCCTCGTCGTGGTGGGCAGATTCTCCAAAATATCGTACTTTATTCCGACAAAGACCACCGTCTCTATAGAAGGGACAGCACGGCTGATTCTAAATCAAATCGTACGACTACACGGAGTGCCAGGTACCATCACAAGTGACCGAGACGGCCACTTCACCAGCCATTTTTGGCGGTGGAGTTATGTGCGGGTTCGGCGGTTGGCAATTTGGGTAGCAAAACTGCCGACCGCCAAACTCGCACATAACTCTACCACTTCCACCGCTACGGGTAAAATGCCTTTCGAGGTGGTGTACGACAAACTTCCCGCCACACCGGCTGGATTGCAAAGTCAAAGCAACATTCCCACCGTTGACATCCACCGTCATGATTTCATCAGCATCTAGGTAGAAACGTGGCAGATCCTCGTGAAGACACAAGCAACTATGAAGCGGACAGCCAACCGACATCACAGCGATGACGTGTTCAACACTGGTAATCGCGTCCTCCTCAGCTTACCGAACATCAAACTTCGAGGACAGGACTTCACAAAGCTCAAACCCCACAGGTTGGGACCATTTTAGATCGAGCGAATATAAACCCCAGTCGTCGCTCGACTTCAATTCCTTGACAGCATGGTGATCCACCATGTCTTCCACATCACCAAGCTCAAGCAGTACCGGGACCCCAGTCAGAACTTCCCTGGCCGAGACATCGCACCTCCACCGCCGGTACAAGTCGACGGTGATATGAAGTACATAATTGAAGATATCCTCGGACATCGACGCCCTGGAAAAACGACCAAGTATCGGTCAAGTATGAAAAAATGCTTGGAAACCTCCTAGCTTTGCTGCTGCAGACGTGGCGAAACAGTCCAGTCATCAAGCGCACTAGCAAGCAAGCAGGTGCAAGAAACAGCAAGATTTAGGCTAGGGAGATGCGCTAAGTCTTATGAGCTCTAATAGTTTAGTAATGCAGAAAGAAATGAAAACTAACAAGTACATAGCATAAATACCTGCCACGGTGCACAGCGGGTAACGCACGTGGCAGTGTCAGTTTGTCCTAAAACCAGCCAAAAACCATTGTTTTGACTGTAACTCTGCGCACAGGTATCCAAACACAACACCGTCTAAACCTAGAATGTAGAATCTCAAGCCAAACACTACAACTGGTCACACGTACAGGTCCAGCATCGATCAGTCAACAGACAATGCAAAACATGCAAATCGGGCTCATAAGACAGTCCACTGAGAAAACTCTAGCAATTACAGAAAAACTGTAGAGCGTCCCAGCAAGTACCCGGGATGTTGTGGTAGCTGTCTGGCAGCTGCTGGTGGATGGAGTCACCACCCGTCAATGCTCCGGCGCTAGCTGGGTCTGCACCAGGGATCTGCACGAGCATGGACACGGCCGAGAGGTCACAGTAAGCTATACAAATAGATGGGGATGACTCACATTACAACACTCCCCCATGACCCGGTGGTATGCATGTCCATACACGTGCAGAAATGACACATCTGTGCAACAAGATGCTCAACAGTCCATACTCACACACCCCACTCTCAGCCAATCTCAGGTAAGGGGCAAAATCCAATAGAACGAATGGATACCATGAACTTTCCGTGTGCAAGTGCCTTGGTCAAAAAGTCAGGCCGCTGCATCCGTGCCGACCCTGATGACGAAGATCACCTGTCCCTCCACAAGATCATGCACAAAGTGATGCTCAACAGCAATGTGCTTCATGCGTGCATGAAACATACCGGAGTTCTCTCCAATGGAAAGAGCACTCTGGTTGTCACAGGGAAGAATATCACAAGGCACAAACTGACGCAACTCAGAACACATATACTGCACCACACTGCCTTAGTAGTCCCAGCCCCTAGAGTAACATACTCAACCTCTGATGAGCTACGTACATTACAGCCCTGCTTGCCACTACACCACGACACAGTGGTGCCGACCAGCAAAAACATGTAGCATGTCTGACTACGCCCATCAGGACTCCACACCCAGTCGCTGTCTGTGTAGTCGTCGACTACCACCAAACACTACCGTCAAAAGCAGAGTCCAAGGTACGGTGTGGAGACTACGTACCACACCACTTGCATAGCCACGTGAAGGGCTCTCACCCAAGGACGCTGTGAAAATTGTGGAAGGAGGTTGACGGTGAAGGCAATATCCGTTCGTGTGGTAGTGGCCAAGTACATCAAAGAGTCAATCAGGCGCAAGTACACTGTCACGTCCACTGTCTCCCCCAGTTGTGCTAGATCATCCACCTTCAGAGCATCCTGCCCGTCAAGTGTGATGGGGGTGGAGGTTGTGGGAACTACACCAAGGAGTTCAGTAAACCGCTCCTCCACAATGCTGGCGCAACGTGCTTGATGCAACAAGAGTGTCCGCCGCTGACAATCACGCACGATCTCTATGCCGAGAAACATTGCTGCAGGACCAAGGTCCTTCATCTTGTAGGCAGCCTGAAGGACTACCATGGCCTCCTTCACGACCTCCATAGAAAGAGACGCAATTGAGAGGTTATCCACGTAGACCAGGATGGTGGTGAAGCTCTCAGCTGTCCAACTAAGAAAGAGGGACTGGTCAGTGTCACTCTGCGAGTAACCGACACGTGTAGTTGTGCCGGGATTTCCACGTTCCGGCACCTGGTGACTGTTTCAAGCCGTTCAAGGCCTTGCACAAGCGCCAGACCTTGTCATTGACCTCAAATCTAGGTGCCTGGACCATGTAGATCTCCTCCTCTAAGGTGCCATGGAGAACGCGTTATTCACACTCATCTGGTACAGCTCCTAGTTGTAGTGAGAAACAACCCCGAACAGAGCGTCAACGGTAGTCATGTGGCTTACGGGTGAAAAGGTGTCAATGAAATCTACACACTCAACCCACAAGAACCCCTTGGCCGTCGAGCGAGTCTTGTAGCAATCCAGTGTGCCATCAGGCTTCACCTTCTTGCAAAAGACCCACTTGGCCTGTAAAGCCTTCCGTCCGGGCGGGAGGTCGACAAGCTCATAGACACCGTACTCACGGATGGCTCTGAGCTCATCCTCATAAGTAGCAGAGGTCTGCAAGCTCAAAGGGTGTGACGGTGTGAGGGAGGGGACCATGAGGGACGCGATTCATGACCCACATCATGTAAGACATGGCCTCAAAGGTGAAGAGTGGGGACTTTCCAGAGGAGGAGAGAAGGGAGTGTACCCTGTCGACGAGGGTGCCATTCCAACGCTCGGACACGCTCTTCTACTGAGGAATGTAGAGAGCAAAGGACTCAATGCAAACACCACGTGACTCAAGGAAGCAAGAGGTGGGACCAATGAACTCACCGCCCCGGTCGTTGCGAAAGACACGTAAAGGAAGAATGCAGGCTCGTTCAGCCTGAGGAGGCTAGGTTTTGAGGACATCAGTGACGTCACTTTTGTGACGAAGACCAAAGATCCATTGGTAGTGAGAGAAGTCATCAGTCAAGCAAAGCACGGATGACCAAGGCCACCAAGAAAGTCATAAGGCAATGGACCCATGACATCAGCATGAACAAGGTCAAGGTGATGAGAGGTGGTGGAATCACCCGTCGTAAAGGGAGAACGATGCATCTTGCCACTAGCACTGTCAAGACAGGCAAAGGAGCATGGAGGCACAACCGTGGCAACTTCAAGACCAACAACAAGGCGAAGGCAGAGGAGACGCTGGATGGCCGCAGTGTGGATGTGGCAGAGGCGACAGTGGAAGAGATCCAAATGAACAAGAGATAAGGAGGGTGAAATGTGAACAAGAGCAGAGGCAGCGAAAGACGGAAGCAACATGAGAGGAACACGGAACAAACGATCACAACGCATGCCACAGAGGACAACGCAGCCAGAGGAAAAGAATGCAACTGTGGCAACGCCGTAGCTGGACGAGAAGCCCATGCCCTGGTCGTCAAGGGTGGTCACGGCGAGAAGATTGGCCTCAAGGTTAGGCACGTACAACACGTCAGGGAGGTACACGGTCTCATTAGGACCAACAAAGCAAACAACACCAATACATGGAATAGGGATAAGGTGGCCATAGCCGGGACGCACAAAGCGAACAGAACCGACCGGGCCGAGGAAAAAAAAGGACGAACGACAGGTTGTCATGTGGTGTGTGGCCCCTGAGTCAATGATTCAGAGGCCAGGGGGTGCATGAGTGGAGGGAAGAACAAGGAAAACATTGACAGTCCCCGGGAGGGAGTCGGGAGGTGTGCAACCGAGACGAGTGGAGAACCTATGAGACTGCCAATTCTCAATCCACGAATGGTCATCAGGCAAGGCCCCCTCTTCACAGCCAGACCACGAAGGGTGGCATCAGACTCACAAATAGACACACAAGACCGGCCACTCACACTCTCACCTCCTTGAGAGCAAAGGTGGAGCGGTTCCGCAAGGCGGCGCTTAAGGGTGCGCTCCTCATTGTGACGATTAGAGGAACGGTTGGAGGGACAGTCGAAGAAATGGCCGTCGTCGTGGGGCCAGGTGGGCACGGAGTAGTGAGAGGAAGGAGGACCATAATAGGACGGTCCAGAGGGAGGTGGTATCAAGGTCCACGGACAGGGGTGAGGCACCGATGGTTGGGGAGGAGCAAGAATGGTGGTGAGTGCAGAGGCCGAGGACAAGGAAGAAGAGGAGGAAGCAACTGTCACCACCGCTGTAGCAGATGAGGAGATAACGCCCGTACGGGCCCAATGGACATGCATGGACCATTCTAGGCGAGCATCATCACGAGGGACCGTGCATTTTGGAGCAGAGTGACCAATGGTGCCACACTTGCAACATGTGATCTCTACAAGAGAGGCAGTCCTGGAGGAGGCTTTGCCACCGCGGCCATCCCCACGGCCCTTGAAACCACGGCCATCCCCACGGCCAGACCCACCACCTCCGCCACGTGAAGTAGCGTGAATGGTGTGAGCAGCTATAGTAGAAGGAAAAGAGGGGATGGAGACGGCAGCTGCAGAAGAGGAGGAGGAAGACGTGGTCACTGCACCGAGAGCTACACGATGCATGCACTTGTTCTATAAGTTGCTTCACCAATCGGTGAGCCGAGCTGTAGTGAACTCATAGAGTGGCCTGATCCTTGGAGGAGAATTGGCGGGGACTGTAGCAGCAGCAAGGCACTAAAGCTCAGTCTGAGAGACATGCATCTAGGTATCAGAGAGCTCAGGGATGAGGCCAGCAACAATGGACAAGTACGCAAAGAGGGTGTCTGGTCCTGCTTTGCCCATATCACATAGGAGGCGTAAACTCTGCGTCCAGTACTCATCTGTTGTCCCATCCGCTCGCATGTGGAGTGTGTTGAACTGCGCAGTGAGAGCACTCTGGGCAGCATGTCTTGTCACAGTTTTGTGGCAATGAATGAGTGTGTAGGCACCAACAGGGTCAGCAAGGATGCCACGGGTTGGGTCGGTATTGTACGTACCAATGTCGTCGAGGAGACCCTCGGGCCCGGCATTAATGAGGGCACATACAGCACGGGCCGCCTCAGCAGGCTGAGGAACAAATGACAGCTTGACTAGATAGTAGTACTCCAACAGAAGCTCACCATATGCCCATGCGCTGAAGCGGGTTTCCCACGATAAGAATGTTGACTTAGAAGTGAACTGAGGTGGTGGACTCTCAAGTTCCTTCTACCTAGTGGGTAAGAGGGCCCGAGCGAGGGCAGCTGTTGAGAGGACAGGTGAGGAGGAGCTCGGGACACCGCTAGGAGGAGTAGTGGAATCGGCAGAGGCAGTCTCCTCAATAGGCAGAACGGTAGCAAGGGCCGGGACAGCACGCAAGCGCTCTATGACTAGGCTGGCCACTGTGGTGGACAATTCCTGCTTTCTTCCAGTCCCTATTGCAACTGTTCCTCTACTTTGCGTTGAGCTGCATGTGCCTCGCTAAGGGCAACTTGTAATGCCTCTATGGTTTCTTCTGGACCCGGCATCATGAGGAAATGAGATGGAGCGCATGAGAATGGGGTAAAGAGGAGAGGGGTGCTCACCAAACTAGCAGTGGAGAAGCAGTGCAATGAGGGATGGCACCACTGCGGCCGTGGAGGAGAACAGTACAGGCACCCATGCAGTAATGGCCACCGTGAAATAGAGGAGATCAATGATGGTGGTGCCTGCAACTGCTCTTGCTGCCGACGCAGTGAGAACACCATTGGTGGCGTGGTGTGTGAGATCACGAGGTGCACCTGTCAAGGTGAGAACAACTGCTGCCGTTGATGCATGAATGGAGCCGACGGCACTTGCAGTGGAATCTGCTGCAGAAGATGACACTGTGGCGACAGCAGCAGAGGCTGCTGTAACCTGCGTGGCGATGTGCAGCGAGAAGGGAGAGAGGTGTTGCTGCGTGTGCATAGGCCTCAACCACTCTTTCCACAATGGTCTATGTGGGTGTCCTGCAGGAACGTGCCGTTGCGGAGAAGGTTGAGGCTACACTTGTTGCGGCGTCGAGGACGGTGCCGGCCAAACTGATGGCTTCGGTGTGGATGGGAAGAACAGGGATCACGCCGGGTACCTCTCGTGTTTTGGTCGGACCAATAGTGTCAGCTGCATTTGCGGCTGCAGTTATGGCTAAAGTAGGGATAGATTCCGGTGCAGGAATGGAGGAAGGGGTCCCACTTGGAGGTTGCATGCCTGAGGGACGTGGAGGAGACAGTGGGAGATCTTCAGTAGTGCAGAATTGGCGGTCAAATTCACGTTCAGCTGCTTCGGTTGTTGTAGCGATGTCGTCGCGCGAGTAGGCATTGTTGAGCATGCAAAAGCAGAGTGTTGTGTCGGTGTCGTCATCAGGGTACAAGGGCTCGTCAAACGCATGCCAATCTTCTCGCCCACGGTCAGCGTAGCCTGCAGCCGTGCGAGGAGAGTCCAACTCGTTGTCGGGAGGTCTGTCCAGTGCTCATGAATCTAGCGTGGAAAGCTGTTTGGCTGATGTCACGGCCAAGGATGTCTCTACTGCATGGGAGGACAGAGGCTGTCTTCAAGCCGTCACTATGATTTGTGCAGTCGCTGCAGGGAGAAATAGCATGGGGCAGACGAGATCTGCGGTGGAGCAGCCGGGGTTTGTGAAGCAGCAGACAACAGAGCAGTAAAGAGCCGCAATGATGTATAGTGAAGCAGTACGGGATAGTAGAGTGTTGTAGATTCAGACAGGTGTAGTCTGGGCAGACCAGAGCTGCGGGATACCCGGAGTAGGTGACGTGCGAGGCAGAAAGAGGCTGCAAGATGCAGGGTACAACGCTGCGAAGAAATGGCTGCTACAAGAAGACAAGGTGTGGGACAGGCGAGAGATGCATGGCAGCCGAGGGTTGCGCGGGCAGCCCAGAGCTACGGAGCTGCGTCGCAGGAGTCGGGTGAAGCAGCAGAGTGCTGCGAGTCCAGACAGGTGCAGCACGGAGTAGACGAGAGCTACCGGGGCGTGCGCCCGTCGCGACGGCTAGAGTGTCATTGCGTATGTTGAGTCACGGATCCCAGATGGAAGACTAGGAGTGGATTACCCGTAGTGCTCTGATACCAGTAGTTTCTAGGAAACTTCCACGCTAGACACACAGATTGTGTGGATAAGTGCTAGAGAGCATCGGACTCCATGGACATGGTAAGCTTGACTTGCAGAAGTTAGGTCACAAGAGAGAAAAAAGAATTGAGTGCACGTCGGCACCAAGCAGACGCTCGAGCCGACACGCACCGCCACCCGGGGGTTGAGCCCCCCACTCGGAATTGATCGAGGGTGGCTTCTCGCCAGTTACAGCCAATGGCTGGCACGGTGGCCCCCAAAGGATCAACACCCGGGAAAATCATGCAGCTCCCCCAAACACCCAAAGGCAAGTCATAATGATGTAAGGATCGAAAGTCAGACTGTACGAACCCTAGCATCAACCACATCAAAGCAAGATAGTCAAATGACGGTCATTCATGTGCCAAAGGGAACTCTTGGGTAGATCATTAGTTGCTTAATGTAGCCAGAGCCAGCAGTCAGGGCGCGCTCGTGTGATGTTTCCCCAGGGAAGGCCATGGTCATTTAATCTGTACATGTGTGTGTGCCATGAAGAGTGAGACAACAAGGCATGGAGATGTGAGTGGCCAACGAGACTTCAACACAAAGCCTTACCAATGTCAATTGAACATTCTCATCGACAACCGATGGTGATA
The DNA here is from genome assembly GCA_023375785.1 of Penium margaritaceum. Taxonomy (NCBI): domain Eukaryota; kingdom Viridiplantae; phylum Streptophyta; class Zygnematophyceae; order Desmidiales; family Peniaceae; genus Penium; species Penium margaritaceum. Next base: position 100,565 of record SZWC01003119.1, on the reverse strand, counting down.
GAAGGAACATCGAAGAGGTAGAAGAAAGTTCGATAATCAGGACCTAAAGCACGTATAATTGTTTAATAGCGTGTATCTTCTTTTTCCTAAGGTTTTGTTTTGCAGAAATCGCGATGTTTTGGTGTACAGGACTAGGGCCACCACCTAAGGACTTAAGTGGGTATCGTAGTCATGTCTTAGAAGTGGGGACCGGACGCACGTTTTTTAAACTTTGGACACACATTGCACTTGTTAAAAATAGTGGGAAGGCATGGACCTCCCTGTCAAAAAGTGGGTAACCGAGTCCTCTTTCCTGCGGAGTGGGTATTGTTAAATCAGATTCTCAACGGTGGGTAACCTGCATAGAACTTTTTCAAACGGTGGGCAAAAAGGAACCGACCCCTTTTCTTTTTCATACTTTTAAATGTTGAACACCGAGCCAAATCTCTACGTTCAATTATAGACAGTGAAGCACATCATTGCACTCAAATATTTGTCTTGGTAGAGGTAGGAAAAAACCATGGCAAGACTCCACATAGCCGATTAGACAGGAAATATCAAATCGAGACCGTTGGAAGGAAACCACAAATGAATGTACAGAATGAAAATATAACATGACGACCTGGTCATGGTACAAAATAGGTCTCTACCGCTTGGGTAGAACCGACCAGGGAATACCAACCGGGAATTTTACACACCCAAACAGGTAATTTGAGTAAGTCGGGTAGTATCCCAATAATGAATATCTGCCAGATCAGGATTTCCTGATCAGGATCAGGATTGGTTAGTAGTTAGTTGGAAGAGGATGACCGTCCAGGTCCATCCGATGACATCAGCAGAGCAGGAAATATCTTGCAGAATCCTGCCCTATGAGGATACGTTGGTCGGTGGGTCGCGCTCCGACGCCCACCCCATGGGATTTTACCCGCTCCGCTGGTTGAGCCCCACAGGCCAACCAGGCCAACCATTCCGTTCCAAGGACTTCATGCTACTACTCTACCCACTAGCAAAATGACGTGGCTCGGATTGGCATCCGAGCCATGTTACGATTCGGGAGACCTACGACTTCCGTGCTTTACTTTATGGGGTCTCGGGGTCACCTGACGGGCGGACAATGTTCACACTCCTCCTCCAGTTCGGAGACCATGTCAGAAAAAACCCCCCGGACACTTGTCCTCGTCCTACTTCTGCAGGTCGGCGCAGTCGTGCGATGTTTGACCGATGGGCTGCGCCGCAACCAACGGGCTGCGCACGGGCTGAGCCAAGGGCGACCGACGGGCCGTGTTAAAGGAACCCCGCCATGGCGTTAACCCGCCATGGCGGGCTTCGACGTTGCTCTAAGGGAGAACAACGGCCGAGCGCGAACATGGGGCGGTTCTACCGCCGAACACCTGCTCTCCACCCTAGCCCCAACGCGGGACACGGGGACAGCAAAATGAGGTTGGGCGCCTCGGTTTTACACCGGGCTCCGCCTTGGCGTTCCGGCGCCCGCCATTTGGAGAAACGCGCTTCGTGCGTCCCTTGGCTGGGGAACACCCCTCGCAAGGAAGCTGGCTACGCTGGCCATGCCAGCAAGCCGGAAGTGATCCCACCTGCTGCAGCCAAAGGCGGCGATCCGCCTGCTGGCTCAGCCAGCAGGCGACGGCCTGCTGGTCCATCCAGCAGGCGCCCGCCTGCTGGCTCGGCCAGCAGGCGACGGCCTGCTGGTCCGTCCAGCAGGCGCCCGCCTGCTGGCACGGCCAGCAGGCGACGGCCTGCTGGTCCGTCCGGCAGGCGCCCGCCTGCTGGCTCGGCCAGCAGGCGACGGCCTGCTGGTCCGTCCAGCAGGCACCCACCTGCTGGCACGGCCAGCAGGCGACGGCCTGCTGGTCTGTCCAGCAGGGGCCCGCCTGCTGACTCGGCCAGCAGGCGACGGCCTGCTGGTCCGTCCAGCAGGCGCCCGCCTGCTGGCTCGGCCAGCAGGTGACGGCCTGCTGGACCGTCCAGCAGGCAACGACCTGCTGGACTGGATAGTCCAGCAGGCGACGACCTGCTGGACTGGACTGTCCAGCAGGAGACGGCCTGCTGGTCAGTCCAGCAGGCGCCCGCCTGCTGGCTCAGCCAGCAGGCGACGGCCTGCTGGTCCGTCCAGCAGGCGACGACCTGCTGGACTGGATTGTCCAGCAGGCGTCGACTTGCTGGACTGGACTGTCCAGCAGGCGACGGCCTGCTGGACTGGACTGTCCAGCAGGCGAGGGCATGCTGGACTGGGCTGTCCATCAGGCGACGGCATGCGGGACTGGGCTGTCCTACAGTCGACGGCCTGCTGGACTGGACTGTCCAGCAGGCAACGGCCTGCTGAAACGCCTAGCAGGCTCCGGCCTGCTGGATTGTGTAGCAGGCGGTGGTCTGTTGTCACAGCAGAACGCTCTCCCATCGCCACCGTCACGCTGTCCCAAGGGGCTGAAACAAAAAAATTCATTTTCACCAACCCCGACGCGCGCATTTTTGGCATAATAGGGCCTGTCACCCTCTTGTTGTAAAAATCCAGTCAAGAAAGTTCTGCTGACACCACCAGCAGTGGCAAACACTCTGATGGCGTTGCTAGCAGTGGCACAGGCCCTACTGACATCACCAGCGATGGCATGAGTCCCGCTGGCACAACGAGTGTCGAAAAATGCTTGTCGAAAGGACCAGCAGGGCAGTAGCTCTGCTAGTGTTACCTGCAATGGCTACCACCTTGCTGGCATGATGAGCAGTGCCATCGGCGATGTTGACACCGCCAGCAGCAACAAACGCTCTGCTGGCGTTGCCTGCGCTGCGCTGGCATCGCCAACAGCAGCGCACGCCCTGCTGGCGCTGCCAGCAGTGGCAGAGATCGCGCTTGCATCTCAAGCAATAGCAAACGCCCTGTCGGCGTTGCTAGTAGCGGCAAAGGCAATGCTGGCATCGCCAACGACAGCAGCCACCATGCTGGTGCTGCCAGTAGTAGCAAGGGTTTCCCCGGTACTACCAGCACCAAACGGCTACCCTACTGGCATTGCCAAGTAGTCGTAGGGGCTGCGCTGGTATTGCCAGCAGCAGCAGCCGCTACGCCACTACTGCTATGGCTATGACGCCATTGACAACATTAGCATACGCTGTGTTGGCCTTGCCAGCAGTTGTAGAAACCGTGCTGGCGCTTCCCGTAGCAGCATACTCCCTGCTGGCACTGCCAGCAGCGACTGGGCCTCGTTAACGTTGCTAGCAGTGGCAAGAGCCCTACTGGCACCACCGGCAGCAGCACACGCCATGCTAGCATTGCGAGCAAAGACGAGAGCCTGGCACTACCAGTAACAGCAGCAGTGGGAGTGGTGTTGGCATCGTTGAAGCAAAACACACTTCGATGGTGTTAGTAATGTCAAATATCCCTGTGGTGCTGCCTACAGCAACAAGAGTCGTGCTGGCGCTGCCAGCAATGGCATAAACTGTGTGACACAATGAAATGAGAAAAAAAAATAAAAACCTGAGGGTGCACACCCAAGGCCACCCCTCCCGGGCCATAGCCACTGGCTAGCGGAGGTCTTGGAGGCTGCGGAGCGATAAATGTCGCTTGGTTGATTCAAAGCCAGCAGGCACACTACAGGTAACACGTCAGCAGGAGAGATGTTGTTGGCAGCTGGCCAGTAGTGTGTAAGGGCGTGATAACCCCGTCCCACCCTCCCCAACATCGGGCTAAGTTCCCCAGCACGGGCATGGACATGCGGGCTTGATGAGAAACAGCATGGACCTTTTTGGGCTTGCCCACTAGTGGCATTTACTTTGTCCGCCTGGCGAGCAATAGCATGAGACGTGTCAGCATGCTCAGTGGTAGCATGCGCAAGGCCGGTGTGAAACCTAATGGCAAGGTGATGGTGACACACCCAACATCTGTAAAACCTTACGTTTAACGTGTAGAGAATTCTCAACAGGTGCCGCCACCGTGCTACTGGAAACCAGTCGTTGATAACAGACCGGCACCAGTAGCTGGCCCGCTTTGTGAACACACTTATCCCCCACCACCTTCTCTCACACTCTTTGGTTGGTGACCATCGATTCAGAGGGAGATCAGCAGTTATGAGAGGAACCTATGGTACCTTAACACTGATATGAATTGCTATGAACGGCATGAGCAAGAGGGAACTTGGTTTATTGAAAACGGCTGAGTCAACTTAACACAAAGTGTCACTACCAGCTGAGTCAGCCAAACGATCCAATGATCCAGCAACCTGTCTATGACCAGGTACTGGCTAGTGGATCACAATCAATCTAGGTCGTAAACCTGGTGCAGCTTGCTTCATAAACTGTAAGCACACCACGGCACCCAGATGGTCAATTATCTGGACAACGAGGGTGATGCTATTGGGTATAGTGTCAGGGACAGTACTTGCCCCCTAGACACGTCTCTAACATTGGAAATTCTGAATTGTACTCATAAAGGCGTTGTTTCTTTACAATCCCATCCATCCAACCATGGTGCCTTGCACATCAATTCTAATGGTTGACTCATGCACCAAGCATCCTTGACGTACGTCAAAGTGCATGCTTTGGTTATGTAAAGCACATGTGCGGAGGCACAGGCTTACAATGCATGTAGTACAATATCAAAGCAACCTCAACAAGCGTGTCTGAGTCACATCACATCATAGACAGAGCTACTGGTGTCAAACCATGTGCTGCTACATGATGAAGGACAATGCTCAAACGCATGTCAATAATGGCAAGGCAATGGGCCAGAATGCATGTCTTCCATGACAGCAGATTTGGTCGTACACGACAAAGGCCATGAGGCTCTAAGCGCGTGATACATAAAACATGCAATCGGTAGCTTTCATGCTTGAAGAAATACCATGAACTGACACTGTTCAGGTCATGAAAATTGTCTATTTCTCTGTCGATTGGACTACATGTACATAGTACATCATGCACCCGAGACATGTTACAGGATAGTCATACCAATGCCGATACATCTGGCCATATAATTTAGTTGACAATACGTCAACTCACTTGTCTGTGGAACCAAATGCCCGGCATGTGCCTTGGCTGCTCGTCATTCATGTGTTTATGGTGGATGCACACTTCTATTCAAGAAGGCATCATCCTCTAACAGCGATTTGGTACAAGGCCAAACGGGCGATCAATTTAGCTCATACTAAGGGGTTTAACCACGGGCATGCTCTTTGCCAGTTATGATATCTTAAGATGCTCAGTTTGAGCTAGGTGCTATATAGCACAAGGAGATATGGTTGTACCTCCACGTTCTCTTTGTTTGACCCATGTCACAACACATGGATGAGGGACATTGTTGAATGTGTCATGGAATTTCTCCATGGCCATATACACAGTGACTTACGATACAAGGAGGATGGCTTCCATCTTGCCTCCAATATAAGGGTTTCTCCTACCATAATGTAGTCAACAATGGACTATGATGGCCAGCATGGTCAAATCTCAACCATGTTTGCAAGCATGGAGATACCATCGTTGAGAAGTGACAAGAGGGGTGTGTACTCACACTGTGACACATGCCACCCTGCCATAAATATTAATGTTGGATGAATCATGAAAAATAACACTTTGTATGTTACGTGCTTCATGATCCTCGATCTCCTATGCTACACCTAGGGCTCGGGAAGACAATGTACAAATACTACTATCGAGGACACTCACCATCATGGCTGTGTGTCAGTACTTGAAGTGCACCAAGGATGTTCATGCCCGCCATACACATGGCAAGGTCAAAACCTAGCATGATTTAACCAACTGCGCAATATTTTGGATGACACCTCTACGGAAGGTGCTATCTACCCAGCATCTAAATCATTAGAGCTGGCTTTTGAGCTGGTATAGCTCTAGATTTGAAACCACTCATAGCCCCTCATTATTTCATGCATAGTATGGGCACTTGACTCACTATCCTGATGACATCCACTTTACCCAAATGTGCACTCCTGGATTCCTTACCGATCCAGTCTGGCAGTTGCTCAACTATAGAGCAATGTTTGAATTCCATTGGGATATACATGATGCCCTTCTTCACTCATCGGCGATGGGTACAATACCTGTTTTACACACTGGAACCAGGTCGTAATGTGATAACGTAAGCATGGTTATGTGGTCACATAACAACATCATGCTATACAACCCAATGAGATATTTTGTCAAAGTCATGGTGACATGGTTTACCCATAAGACACTTTGGTGTTCATCGTTGGTTGCAGACCCCAAGCGTGACTAAAAGCACCGGATGTAGCCTTCTAAGGCAATGAGCAATGATCAATGGTCCACACATTGGGGAAGTGTACTTTTGTACCAATGTTTTTTTATGCTGCTCTTTGGACATCTCCCAGATGTTCCAGGAAGCACAAGGCATCCCTGGATGTTTACGTACTCCTTTAAGGATCAACACGTACTGTGGACATACCTCAGTATTGTGCGCACAAGGCACAAACCATACTAAGGAACACAACATTCTAACTTCTTTTCACCCTAGCAAGTATGAGATGCAAGAAAAGTTGAAGGTGGATAACATTACTTGAGTAATCAGAGTTTGATCACCTTCCTTGAGTGATCACACTCGAAGCTCCCAACTTCCACGGGAATGAATCGTTTCACACCTTCACTTTTGTTACTGATGTGTCCAAGTGATAAAACAAACCTGTGTAAAGCACAACTACACAAGTTCATGTGGAATTCATCTCTTCCAATAGTCATAACGTCGGATTTTTGGGTCTCATCCACCGTGTTACTCAAGACTGTACAATTGGCACCTTTGCAATGTGCTATGAACACTCTTCCGCTCTAAGAAGACGGGTTGTGTATCTAAGCACAGCACACTACCCGGGATTATCTCCATACGGTGGAAAGTCTTAGACCACACGGCATCCGATGGTACCCAATCGTCTGTCGAGTGTGGGGACGGCAGGCTTCAGGTGCCTTCTGTCTAGGTCTCTATGCTACCAAATGACAGTCTCATCCGTCATCACACTATGGTAGACACGTGTGCTGGGAGACTTATGCTGTGACAACGTCATATATCAGACACACTTGGCAATGTCCTATACAATGCAAGTCCATGTGGTCTGCAATGTTCAGTTGGTCCGTAAGCATCGTCACATGACATGTTTACACTTGTTACATGGCACCACCACCGGCCACCATGTCTGTTTTCGAGCCAAGGGCCCAATTGGGAATGGTTGTTCAGCCAACCGAACTGAACCGGCTATGGTAGCCACATGTGGACCTGACCACATGCAAAACTTCCCAGGGGTTTCCTTAGCTGAAACCCTAGTGGAGGATGAGATTGAGTTTGACTGACCATGCCCCCGGGGGTACCACCCTGGCGTATGCCCCACGAAGAGAATTTTCCTTCGGGAACGGTGGCACATTGTTGCGGCCCGATAAGTATTTTCCCGGGCACTTGTCGCGAGGACGCTCCTCAGCAAAAGGGGGAGGACGCGTCGTTGCAATTCCAAGGATGAACACCCACAAAGCCCACCAGGAAATTCATTTTTCATCTCAGGGCTTTCTCTTTGAAATCGAGCATAAAAACCCCATGCTCAAGCATGGAAGATGTTGTTGCTGTGTTAACATAAGATGAGCCATGTCTTATCAAAGTCGGTGAACAAAACTTCACCGAACCTTCAACCACCAGAGCCACATGTATAAGGATCCTCTTTTGGCTCCTTGTGATGAAAAGTCTTGCTACTGCATGAAGCAAATCATGTGTTTACATAGTAAGTCTCACACGGCTTCCTGTGGGCACAAGCATCACCTTGACGTTTCACTCGCTCTTTATACTTTCCCCATGTGGTTAGTTTGACGAGTGAACCTCTTTTCCTTTGCAAACCGAGGACGGCTTGTAGCTAAAGGGGGAGGAATGTAACACGGCGACCTAGTCGTGGTACAAAATCGGTCTCTATCCCTTGGGTAGAACCGACCAGGAAAAACCAACCGGGTATTTTACACACCCAAACAGGTAATCTGGGTAAGTCGGGTATTATCCCAAAAATGAATATCTGCCAGGTCAGGATTTCCTCTTTCGCTGATTGGTTCAAAGTTAGCCGTAGTGGAAGAGGATGGACCGTCCAGGTCCATCCGATGACATCAACACCACAGGAAATATCCTGAAGAATCCTGCCCTATGACGATACGTTGGTCGGTGGGTCGCGCTCCTGCGTCCACCCCGTGGGATTTCACCCGCTCGTTGAGCCGCCGAGGCCAACCATTCCATTCGGAGGGCTTCATGCTACTACTCTACCCACTAGCAAAACGACGTTTGTCACAGAAAATGATTGAAGGTGTTTGATAGCACAACCGGACGATTAGCGTTCAAGCCTTTATGAATGATGTTTTTACAAAAGGAAATTCTACGTGGCATGTTGGGGCAGCAGCGTTGTTGATGCAGCGTGCAGGCTTCCACGCTAGTTGCTTAAGCCAGCTGCCCCCTCAGTCTGCTGCTCTAGAGACTAAGACTGGAAGCTCTGGGTTTGTTACTCAGAAGTGTGCGCGCCAGTGTTAGTGCCAGAAAGCAGCTGGAAACTGAAAGTAACTGATTAGCAATGGAGAATGAACAACAATGGGAGACCCCTCCAAGTTCTAGCTCCCCCCCAGCTCTGTAGAGCTTGTTACTCAACTAACCAGCCAATCAGGAAATAGACCTATGTTCTGGCAGGCAGGGTTTTCTCGGTGAGCCCTGCCAGACAGCCAACAGCCCAAAACCCGGGCGTCGTCCGTTTTGCCTGAAAATCGGACCATACCATAATACCGACGCTGCGAACGCAGTTGTACGGTCAGAAACACCTAGAAAAATAGTAGCAGAGAGTTATGGCTGCCCGAACCCAGGCAGTGCCTACGATGGTCCATGATGCCAAACAGAGCCATGCAACATGAGACATGAACCCTAGGTAGAGCATGACTTTGTAGACGTGATGGGACGCGCTGTACGCATGCAGACAGCAACTGCGGTGGCAGTGACCTCCGGCGGCCCGACCGCCGAGGAGGCGTGCCGATGGAGCTGAGCACGTCGCCGGAGGGAGAAGGCTCCAGCGAGCTGCGAGTAGGCCTCAGCGTGCGTCGGCTCCACCGGACGATGCTCCAGCAGCGTCGAGTCTCACCGTCAGTCATCTACACGCCAATGTACACAAGCCGGGAGGACACAACAGAGCACAATGAGAGATGTGCAAAAACCAACACTCCCCCATGACTCACAGGCGTAATGCACATGGGCAGGCAGAGACACGGTCAACATCCAGACTCCCCCAGGGCACGCAGAGACGTAGGCAGAGACAAAGAGGGCAACTCACGGACGCACACCGACTGAACTCATAGCCTTCTTGAACGAGTCCCGCTTCAGTGCCTTGGTCAGGAAGTCAGCCAGCTGCCGTGCTGTCTCAACCCAAACGATGTTGATGCTGCCGTCATGCAACAAGGAACGCACATAGTGATACTCAACATTGATGTGCTTTGTGCGCCTGTGATGCATGCCGTCATTGTCGGCGATGGCCATGGCACTCTCATTGTCACAATGCAACGTGATGGATACAACAGACTGACGCAACTCGGACAACAGACGACGCAACCACACACTCTCACACGCGCCTGAGCCAAGGGCCACGTACTCAGCCTCAGCAGTGCTACGTGCAATGCACCCCTGCTTGCCACTGCGCCAGGACACAGCTGTGCCACTGATCAGAAAGATCCAGCCCGTGCCACTCTTACCGTCTGGACTGCCGGCGTAGTCACTATCGGTGTAGCCCACAATGACGACGGATGGCTAGCGGCGGAACATGAGACCTCGCCGAGGAGTCGAGACGACATAGCGCAGTACTCGGATCACGGCCTCGAAGTGGAGGTGACGCGGCTCCTGAGAGAACTGGGCCAGGAGGTTGACGGCGAACGCGATGTCTGGACGCGTCGTCGTCACCAGGAACATCAGTGACCCGATGACCCGTAGATACGTGGTCACATCAACTGGCTCCCCCACAACAGCTGGGTCAGGACTCTTCAGCTTCACCTGGCCATCGGGTGACATGGGTGAAGATGCGCTCGGCAAGAGGGACAGGTCCTTGGCGAAGCGAGTGGACAGGGTCTGCACATAGGCAGCCTGGTGGACGTGCACGATGCCCTGGGAGCGATTGTGCTCGAGCTCCATGACCAAGAAGACTCAGGCAGACCCGAGATCCTTCATCTAGTAGGCGGCGTGCAGCAAGTCCTTGACATGCTGGATGGTGGCCGTGTCTGGCGACGCAATGAGGAGATCGTCGAAGTAGACCAGAATTGCGGCGAAGGTCTGACCTCGCGGGCTGACAAACAGTGCGGGGTCAGCGGTATTGCACTGGAGGCCGCCACGAAGAAGCATGCTGCTGATCTCCTGGTTCCAACACCGAGGCGACTGCTTCAGGCCATAGAGGGCCTTCCGCAGCCGCCAAACTCGCCCAGTGCCGTCGTCGAAGCCTGGGGGTTGCACCATGTAGAGCTCCTCACCCTCAAGTGAGCCATGGAGGAACGCGTTGCTCACGTCCATCTAATATAGCTCCCACCCATGCTGTGGAACCAGGCTGAAGAGCGCCCGGCTAGTGGAGAACCGACCAACTGAGGCGAAGATCTGGTCGTAATCGACCCCAGGGACCTGAGCAAACCTCTTTGCTGTGAGGCGGGCCTTGTACTTGTCCAAGGACCCGTCAGGCTTCCACTTGCGCCGAAAGACCCACTTGGCACCAATGGCCTTCTGACCTGGAGGGAGGTCGACGAGGTCATACACGTGGTGCTGCCGGATAGCAGCGAGCTCGTCGGCACAGGNCTAGTGGAGAACCGACCAACTGAGGCGAAGATCTGGTCGTAATCGACCCCAGGGACCTGAGCAAACCTCTTTGCTGTGAGGCGGGCCTTGTACTTGTCCAAGGACCCGTCAGGCTTCCACTTGCGCCGAAAGACCCACTTGGCACCAATGGCCTTCTGACCTGGAGGGAGGTCGACGAGGTCATACACGTGGTGCTGCCGGATAGCAGCGAGCTCGTCGGCACAGGCAGCATCCCAATGTGCGGCCTCGGGAGAGGCTCGAGCCTCGCGTAGGGTGGCTGGGTCCTCCGGGCGTGCTGTGGACCGGACTGAGAGGGCGTGTGCGTCACGAGCTCCAGGTGGGATGCGGGCGAGTGTTGCGACGACAGCATGCCGATGCTCGTGATGAAGCATGGCGTAGCCCAGTGTAGAGCACGGGTGAAGGTCTACGATGATGGCCGAAGTGGTCAGGCCCAGAGCCTTCGTGCCAGGGTCCCCACTCACGTCCGTGGGAGTGGAGGAGACACGTGGAGCCACAGGAGGTCGAGGCACCACGGGACGAGGTGCGACAGTCTGCGCGCTCACTGTCGGCCGGGGTCGGAGGCTGCCGCCTGGGCCACGTGTGTAGCGCGGTAGAGCAGGAGATGGCACTGAGTCCGATGGGCCAACGGAGGCGGACGCGGCTACTGGCCCGGAGGGGCCAGCGGACACGACTGGGGCTATTGGCCTGGAAGGGCCAGCAGACGCCACAGGCGCTGCTGGCCCGGAGGGGCCAGTGGACGTGACAGGAGCTGCTGGCCCGGAGGGACCAGCGAACTCGACTGGGGCTGCCGGCCCGGAGGGGCCAACCGACGCGACAGGAGCTGCTGGCCCGGAGGGGCCAGCGGACGCGACTGGGGCTGCCGGCCCGGAGGGGCCATCAGAAGCGACTGGGGCTGCCGGCCCGGAGAGGCCGGCGGACGCGACAGGAGCTGCTAGCCCGGAGGGGCCAGCGGACGCGACGGGGGCAGCTGGCTCGGAGGGACTGGCGGACGCGACTAGGACTGCTGGCCCGGAGGGGCCGGCGGACGCGACTGGGACTGCTGGCCCGGAGGGGCTAGAGGACGCGATAGGGGCTACCGGCTCAGAGGGACGGAGTGATGTGTCACCCGGAAGTGACAGGATGGAGGACGGACTCTCCACTCCCCCATGCGACGGGAGGGACATGGACGAGTCGGAGCGGATGAGGTCCTCGAAGAAGAGGGCGTCGCGGGACTCCACGATGCAGTGTCGGGATGGATCCCAGAAGCGCCAGGCCTTGGACTGATGAGACATCCCGAGGAAGGTGCAGGGGCGTCCGCGGGGGACGAGCTTGCCGCCCTGCTGTGGGGCGGGCAGCCACACAATGGCCACGCAGCCCCAGACGCGAGCCGGGCGGAGGTCAGCGCGCTGACCGCACTAGTGCTGGTACGGCGTTGACTGGCGGGGAAGGGGACCGTGGGGAATCCGGTTCCAGACCCAGGTCATGTAGGCCATGGCTTCAAAATAGACGCCATCGGAGAGACCGGACTCTACCCGCATGGTGCGGACGGCGTCGGCCATGGTACGGTTCCACCGCTCGGAGACGCCGTTCTGGGCGGGTGTGTAGGGCGCATACGTCTCATGGTGGATCTCGCGAGAGGCGAGAAAGGTCATGGCCTTGCCCATGTACTCTCCACCGCGATCGGAGTGAAAGCGGCGAAGAGAGCGGCCACACTCATGCTCCGCGAGGACAAGCCAGTCCTCGAGGGCTCGGACGACATCGCTCTTCTACCGAAGGCAGAAGTCCCAGCGGTACCGAGAAAAGTCGTCCGTGAGAGTGAGGACATAGCGGCCACGCTCACCGACGGACTCCGTGGGGAGAGGGCCCATGACGTCCAAATGGACAAGGTCGAGAGGAGCAGACGCACGGGAGGAAGACAAGGGGTACATGGACCGGTGTATCTTCCCCTGGGCGCAGTCAATGCACTCCGTGGGGCACGAGAGAGGGAAAGTCTCCGGGTCAAGGCCCTTGGCCGGCTGGGTGCGAAGCATGCTGTCTACGACGGCAGAGTGGACGCGGCAAAGGCGGTGGTGCAAGAGGTGGGTGTGCTGAGGAGAAAGCGTACTGGTGACAAACACATGGCCTGTGGTGGCCGACGGGGAGGAGACGGGAGGAGAAGAGGAGAGGCGAGGAACATGCCACAGGTTGCCACGGGCGGTGGCGTGCAGTACGACAAGACCAGACGGACGCAATGACACAGTGCCAACACCACGCGAATGCACAACGTCCATGCTCATGCGGTCAAGGGCAGTCATGGACAGGAGGCTGAGCTCGAGACCATGGACGAAGAGGACATCGGTCAGAAAGACGTCACCGGCAGGACCACGGAAACGAACGACGCCAACACCACGGACAGGCAACACCTGTCCGGAGCCCGTCCGGACACCGGAGACATCGCCTACAGGACCGAGCATACTGAAGGCCTCACGAGAGGCCGTCATGTGATGCGTGGCCCCGGAGTC
>SZWC01003119.1:38340-52646 GCA_023375785.1 Penium margaritaceum | reverse complement strand
AGATAGAGAGAGAGAGAGAGAGAGAGAGAGAGAGAGAGAGAGAGAGAGAGAGAGAAGACAATATGGACAAGTGCAACACTGGCATACATAGGGACAAAGGAGGTATTTTGACAAATAAATGATTACAATGGGTTTCGCATAGCACGGCATGATCCGCAGTGGGATGCGAGACACCCATAATGCCGCAGTTGGAAGAAAAGTCCATGTGCTGGTCATAAAGAATCGCGACAGAGAGCAGACTCAGCTCAATGATCAGCACACACAGCACATCAGGAAAGAACAACGCCTCGTCTAGACCAACAAAGCAGAGAATGTCAACATCCTAAACAGGAAGAAGCTGGTCGAAGCCAGTCCACACAAAGTGCACAGAGCCAACGGGACCAAGGGAGGCAAAAGACACATAAAAGGAGATCATGTAATGGGTAGCCGCGAATTCCGGGATCCATAAGCCACCCGAGATGGAAGTGGTGGGTGGTACAAGACTCACAGCAATAGTGGTAGAGTGGGGAGGCAATTGTCGACCACAAGTAGTAAGGCAGTCATGTAGACGAATAGAATTTCACCCCTCAATCCATGGGATATCCACATACAGACAATCCTCAAGGCCCCTAAAAGAAGGGCCACAGAGGGCAGCATGGGACTCACATGCAAGTGACCAATGGTAATTCCATACACTCTCACCTCCCACATCAGAAAGATGACACTAGTGGATGAGATGTGACAAAGCTACATCAAACTGAAGGTCGTTGTCCAGGGGATTGGGGATGTTGAGAACACTTGAGGAGAAACAATACTGCAAGGAACCAGAAGAGAACCAAGCTGGTGGGGTGTAGGGTCTAGACAAGGGGGTGTAGATTGTAGAGGTGCTAAATGTTGGAGGCTTGCCTTAAGGGTATGGGATCAAATACTGGGTTGTGCTGATACGATAGAAAATTGTAGGTGTAATGATGGGACCACGACGAGAAGATCCAATAAAGGCTATGGTGGCACGAGGTGTACCACTAGCACCAACAGAGGATTGTACACAGTGCGTACACATCGTAGAAGTACAACGAGCATCATCTGTTGGTATTGTGTATTTTTGGACAGAAATCCTTGAGGCATCGTACGTCCATCATTTAGCAGTGCAAGAGTACGGGGTGGAACTGTAAGATGAAAATGTAGTCTTACCCTTCCTACAGCCACAACCGGAACTCTCACTGTGACTCCTACCCTTTCCTTTGCCTTGCCCCTTGCCCCCCCTCCTTGGATGAACAACAAGGAGGGAGGTGCAAAAGAAGAGACGGGCAACAAAGAAGATGTAGAGGGGGTGGAGGCAGCTCTACGTGACCCAAAAGTGTCATTTGTAGCAACAGCATGGTGAATGTGATTTTTTTTTAGCACGACCCACCAATCAATGAGGCCATTAACTGTGCACTCCTCAAGGGCACCGATGCAATGCGGGGACTCGTCAGAGACAGGCTCGACAGCAGAACGCTTGAGCTCCCAAGACTTGAAATCAGTATTGGAGAGTTCAGAAATGAGACGGTTGACAATGGAAAGAACAATGGAGAGCTAAACGGATGCTGTGGGTCCAAGGTCACTTAGAAATATGAGACTACAAACCCTGTAGGCATTGGAAGTCTTGTCGACATGCATCACAAGCTGGTTAAACCAGACAGTCAGAATATACTTAACAGTGTGTCCGGTTATAGTATTCCACAGGGTCTGTGGCCGTGCCACGCACTGTGTCAGCATGGTACGAGCCAAATACATCAGTGAGTTCATCTGGTCCCCAGTGATGAGAGCGCAAACAGAATGAGCCAATTCAGATGTGTCAGGGGCAAACAATGGTACAACAGAGAGGTTGGGGGCATGAGAGTTCCCCCAGAGCTGCTGGCCCTGAGCCCAAGCACTGAAAAAAAACGCCTAGGAAGAGAAGGAGAGATAGGGGGTGAGGTAACGGAGTGATGTTTCAAAGTTGCGCTGATACTAAAGGGGCTTGGAAAAGGGATTTGGTTGCTGCAGGGATAGCTATGGCAGCTACTACGATGGATTAGGATAAGAAGAAAGGGAGTTAGAGTGAGATGATGAGGAAAGACGGATGGTAGCAAAGGCAACATCAACGTCGACGGTAGTGGAAGCAACAAGGAGAGAGATGAAAGAGGGCTACAGGTGATTCAGGACAAGACCTATGACATGATATACAAATGTGTCTTGATCGCCTTCTTCATGACGTAAGTTATCCTCAACGACACACTGTGTAGTAAGCGGTTCTTGGATTGCAGTGCGCTCATGCTATAGCCTTGCTTCTAGTACAACACACTGCTGAATATCAAAAGGCATGGTGAATGCACGTCACTCAACCGAAGAATGTTGAGTAGCGTTGCTTTGGCCTTAGTGGACATGAGAAAATGGGGAGATGGAGAATCTGAGCTTAGTGCTATGCCGCAAGGCAACCCAATCCAACATATCAAAACCCAAATGCATAGAAGGACTAGGTAATGATGGGAGGGCTGTTGAAAAATTGCCCCTCCGCATGTCCAAGTGCGGTGCCGGGAGGCGCCAACGAGCCACCAGAGAGAGGAAAATCCTCGTAGTTGGATCTAGTGGCTCAAGGATTGCTCGGATCCTAAAATGGATGATCGTCCATGAATTTGAAAAGTCACTGAATCCGGTGGAAGTTGGGTTGGAAGTTGGGTTGGAAGTTGGGTTGGATTTTGGGTTGGAAGTTGTATTGGAAGTTGGGTTGGAAGTTGGGTTGTAAGTTGCGTTGGAAGTTGGGTTGGAAGTTGGGTTCGAATTTTGGATGGAAGTTGGGATGGAAGGTGGGTTGGAAGTTGGAATGGAACATGGGATGGAATTTGGGTTGGAAACTGGGTTGGAAGTTGGGTTGGAAGTTGGGTTGGAATTTGGGTTGAAAGTTGGGTTGGAAGTTGGGTTGGAAGCTGTGTTGGAAGTTGGGTTGGAAGTTGGGTTGGAAGTTGGGATGG
Source organism: Penium margaritaceum (assembly GCA_023375785.1). Classification (NCBI taxonomy): domain Eukaryota; kingdom Viridiplantae; phylum Streptophyta; class Zygnematophyceae; order Desmidiales; family Peniaceae; genus Penium; species Penium margaritaceum. Next base: position 49,674 of record SZWC01003119.1, on the reverse strand, counting down.
AAGTTGAGTTGGAAGTTGGGATGGAAGTTGGGATGGAAGCCATGTTGACTTTGGAAAGTCGAAGTCGATGTCCAAGTTGGAAGTCGAAAGTCGGAAGTCGGCTTCTGATGAGCCAACCTGTCAGGATCGTCATAATTGTGTGCCAAGTACCATGTCTTGCATAGAAGCCAGTTGAAAACAGTTCATATGTGACTTTCAACAATTCATGGATTTCATATGTATCATGCATATTATGTCATCGGACGCGAGTTATACACATAACGTACCTACATTATGTGTTTATGCACACCCCAACTTTGAACAGTCATAATTCCCTCAACTCTTAACGGAATTTAGCGATTCAAATTGCGTCAGAATAAAAAACTCCCGATCTATATTCCACTTTCAATATCCAAGTCGAATTTACGGCAACTTTGACCGACTCCCCGACTTAGACTTTGACCCCAAAAGTCAGAAGTCGAAGTGGAAGTGGATGGAAGTTGGGTTGGAATTTGGGTTGGAAGTTGGGTTGGAAGCTGGCCGACTATGCCTCATCCGTAACTCAACACTTGTACATATATGTTCGATCATATACATGTTTGACACTTGTCATCGAAGTTTACTTACCGCTAACAATAAGTTGCTCAAGTTTTCCTAATTCCAAATTGTGTTCTGCCTCGCAACTTCTACCTGTTCACCATCTATGCTCCGTTCGGCATAATACTTGGTATCAGAGAGCTGCGGTGCTAAAGAGGCATCCGACTATTTTACCCATCTGGAGGACTACCTCACACAAGCTATCAATGCATCTCGTACGTCAAGAATTTACAGACTTCACAACTATGACGCGAGGCGAGCGAGTGCAACCGACGACCAGTAGCGGGTCTTTGACGACGACTTTGGCGATGGAGGAGCAGAATGTGTCGATGCACGCAAACCTTGAAGCGGCAGCGAACGCTGGTGTGGTAGGCTATGCGACAGCTGGATCAACACCTATGGCCCCAACGACCAATTCTGTCATGGGTCCAACGGCGGTAAACCAGCCGCCCCTATCGACAACCTCAACGACGACAGCAGGAGCGACAGGTGGCACCGGATGATAGGCGCAAATCAACGAGGAGCTGGCAAATCGTATCTCTGTGCTCGAGGGTGTCAACATCCATCTTCTCTAACAACTCAACGTCGCGATGGAGGGTCATCGTAACGCAAGTGCACAAGAAGTGGTGATCATCGAGAGAAATACCCAACTGTCGAGCAAACCCAAAATTTTCTGGCCCCAACTGAACAGTTCGATCCTGCAAATTCTAAAGGACCGATGGTTTGGATGTGGCTGATAAGTTTGGAGGTGTAGTTCACCGTTGTTGGGGTCAACAATGAACCAAAAACAATTTGACCTCGCGGCCGCGCTTTTATGTGGCACGGTGCTAAGTTGGTGGTCAGATCTAAAGACCATCCAACGGCAGTAGGAGACTGGCGGGACCTCATCAACAACCAACGGTGCCCGTCTCATATCGTCAACCACAGTCATTCTATCCTTGGAGCACATCAGCCCACAATGGCAAGACGTGCTGACGCCACCAACCGACTTGAAGGAATTCTTGCTCATAATTCTCACACGATTCAAACGACTGAACGAGATATCTGACGCATGGTACGAGCTCTAATATCTCTATCAACACTCCAGCATCGCAGAGTACATGCAAGATCATCGCTCGTACAGACATCGTCCCTGACAAACCCTGTTTTCAATACAACAACGGCCTCAAGCGAGACATCCGACAACCAATTGCCATCTTCAGCATCCAAAAAACGATTTACCGCGGATGATCGTCGCAGCAGAAAGGATCGACATCGCCGACAACAATGCTTAGATCTAGGAATCCTATGGCTGAAGACCCCCCAACCACAATTATTATGGAAACGGAAAAAGCCAGTCGGGGGACTCCTTGACTCCGATGGAAGTGGAAGCCGTCGACCAGAGAGATACACGCACTTGCTACAACTGCAGAAAAATTCGCACACATCGCTCGCAACTGTCCAAGCAAGCAGCATGCCAAAAAAGGGGGAAGTCACAGAAAAATGACTTGGGAAATGACAAAAGGAAGGAGTGAAAGGCGCAACTCCTGCCTGTGCTGAACGATCTACGCGAAAGGATCGCCCATCAGAATAGTCTACGACACCACATAGGGTTTCTGAGATCGCAGAGTTCTACAAGGGGTATGAGGACGACCAACCGGCGATACTGCTAAAAGTCCAACCCCGAGGATGCAAGAGTCCTAGAGCAGTACCAGCACTATTGGATGGAGGGGATTCCTATAGTTTCGTAAGCAATGACATGGTTTACAAGCTGGGTTTGCAGACAAAACCAGGGATGTTTGAAGGAAAAATCGTCGACGGGAGATTGCGAACACAGAAAATCCAAGAACCACTATGACTACAGGTTGGAGATCTACGGGATGTAACAGTCTGGAGGTCCTCTCTAATGAGTGATCACAAAATCATTCTCGGATGACATTTTCTATACCGACACAATCCGCAGGTCGACTGGACTAGTGGCGACGTCTACGTGGAAATCGATGGTACCAAGCGACAAGTTCCGTGTGTGGGGCGGAAGACGACAACTGACACAGCAGAGGTGGAAACAACAGAGGAAGCCGCGGTAGCCAAAAAGTGACAAGCCATACAACTAATACCGCTCAACGTGGTCGAGTACTACATACGACGTGGAGCTCGTGCGTGGCTCATACATCTCGAGCCAATGGAGAAAGCAAAAGTGGCAGCAGTTGTCTCATCACCCTCATCGGTCGCATTAGCCTCATCAGCATCAACAAAGTTCGTGATGGTACCTGAAGATTTTGCACCACTCATTCAAGAGTTTGCGAGTATCTTCCCCAACGAACTCCCAAAACCCTATCACCTCAATGGGACATCGACCATCGCATTGAGCTCAAGCCGGACAGCTGATCCATAGTTCGAGGGGCCTATAGGATGGGCGATTACGAGCTGACCAAATTAAAAAAAACCAACTCGGCGAAGTGCTCGATCACGGGTTCATCTGCCCATCCACGTCACCATACGCCGCACCAGTACTATTCATAAAAAAACTTGTGAAATGTAGATGTGCGTGGACTATCAGGCGTTGAACGATGCCACTACCAAGAACCGCTATCCTCTCCCCCGAGCCGACAAACGTTTCGACCAACTCCGAGGAGTTCGAATTTTCACCAAAATCGACTTACGCAACAGCTATCACTAGATTCATGTGGCAGAGTCTGACATCTAGAAGACAGTGTTCCAAACACGCTACGGACATTTCGAGTTCACGATAATGCCGTTCGGACTTACGAATGCCCCGGAAATGTTCATGACGACAATGAACAAGAATTTTCGCCCGTACCTCGATGAATTTGTCGTGGTGTACCTCGACGACATTTTGGTGTATAGCCGCATCCCGGAGGAGCACGATGGACATTTTTGAAAAGTTTTTGAAGGTTTACAAAAATAGAAAATATTCTAAAAACTCTGGAAGTGTGACTTCGGTCGTTGTTTGATCAAGTTTTTGGATCACGTTATCAATGGCGGACGAATCATCATGGATCTGAAAAAAAGTTGCAACCATCGCTGATTGGCCAACGCCGACCAACGTTCAAGACGTTCAAGTTTTCCTCAGTTCTGCAATTGCTACCGACGCTTCATACGGGATTACGCCCGAGTGTCAGCGCCTCTCTCCGACCCCACTCGTAAAGAAAATGAGTGGCGGTGTGGAGACAGCGAACAAGTAGCGTTCACCACTTTGCGGAACACTCTGACCCGGTACCAACCCTACAATAAGCCGATCTAGCGGTCGACTACGTCATGGCTAACGGACGCCTCAGATCGAGCCCTCAGCGCCGTCCTCCTGCAAGACCATGAAAACGATGAGTAACCAGCCACATACATGTCTCGAAAGCTACGGGGACCGGAATTTAACTACGCCATACACGAGAAAGAAGTGCTGGTGGTCGTAAATGCATTTAAGACATGGCGATGCTATGTGGAGTGCCGCCTATGCATCGTACACACCTACCACCAGGCGTTGAAATATTTGAAGACGCAGTCGAACCTCAGTCAACGTCAAATATGATGGATGGAGTTTCTTGAATCCGGGTTCGACTACGATATCGAGTACCGGCCAGGAAAAATCAACCCAGCAGATGCACTTAGCCGCTGACCACATCTAATGGTTGAGGCAGCAACGCTATAGCTGTAGCGAGATCCGTATCTCGAGTGACGGTTCACCCGAGGCTACGAACAACATGGTGGATACGAAAAGGAATAGTTTTGGTACGACGTACCCTATTGGCGGTGACAATTCACTCGCCACGTGGTCGTTCCCCCGAACGACGAACTTCATTGCATGCTGCTCGAAGAATGTGACGACACTGGTCTTGGTGGACACTTCGAAGAGGAAAAGATGCTGAAGCATCTAGCAAAAAATACTGGTGGGACAAGATGCAATTTGACGTGGCCAACTTTTGCAAATCATGTGACAGCGCCAACGACAAGAATCCCGTCGTACGTGGCCACTCGGACTTCTGCAGCCGCTCCCTATTCCAACGAAACCATGGACCAACATCTCTATGGACTTAATCACATGATTACCAGTCACATCCAAGGGATATATGCAATCCCCGTGGTTGTCGAAAGGTTATCCAAATTGTCCCATTTTATCCTGACAACAACCACCGTCACCGCTGAAGTAACAGCACGGCTGTTTCTAAATAGCATCATGCGGCTACACTGCGTACCAAGAACCATCACGAATGACAGGGACAGTCGATTCACCAGCCCTTTTTGGCGCGAGCTGATGACTCGCTACGGCAGCCGGATCCAGCTATCAACGGTGTTCCATCTTCAAACCGAAAGTCACGTCGTGCGGACCAATCAGACGCCCGAACAGTTTCTCCAAACATTATGCAAACCTCATGGGACGGATTGGGCACAAAAACTCCCGACCGCCAAAATCGCAAATAATTCATCTATCTCCACCGCAACGGGTAAAACTCCGTTTGAAGTGGTGTATGACAAACGTCTCACCACACCAGCCAGACTTCACAGTCAAAGCAGCATTTCCACGGTTGACGTCCAACGCCGGGACTTCTCCACCATGTGGGAGGAAACACGGAAAACACTCTCGAAGACGCAAGCAACAGTGAAACGAGCATCTGACCAATATCGCAATGAGGATGTTTTCGTCACCGATGATAAAGTCCTTCTCAGCTCGGCCAACATCAAACTCCACGGAGTTGAGTGTTTGAAGCTCAAATCCCAATAGTTGGCAAAGTTTGAGATCGATCACATACAAACCCCCGTGGTTGCGTGACTCAAACTCCCTGATACTATGCAAGTTCATCCGGTGTTCCATATCAACAGACTGAAGCAATATTGAGACCTCGGAGAGAAATTCCCCAGCACGGATGTCCCATCTCCTCCTCCTGTACAAGTAGAAGAGAACACTAGTAACGTCATCGAGACGACGTGGCAAAAAAACAGAATATCTTGTCTGGTGGCACGGCTACAACACCGCACATAACAGCTGGGAACCCTACGACAACGCCTGAGACATTGATAACCTAATCGACGGTTATTACCACTGTCATCGGGACACATTTGGACCCGCGCCAGGACGTCGCGGCCAAAAGGGGGGAAGTGTTATGCACCAGACGTACACGAGTCCCTAATCTTTCCGAGTGGGCATTTTTTCTTTTCACACAAACAGCCCACCGTGCGTCGAGACCCTGATTTTGACCCCGACGGCCGAGGGCAATTTGGTCAACTGCCCTCGCCCTCCGGTGAACCTTCCCAAACTTTGTGACAACTTCAACCACTCTTGCGAATCCACGATGGAAGTGTCACAACCTTTCGGTCGACTTTTTGACGCATCGAGACATATCTCGATTGAAAAAGATGCATCTCGCATCTTCGCCATCGATCCTCGAAGCCCCCCAGTTTCTCGGCGGAGCTTCTTGAATCCGACCACATACGACGTGACTCCACACACATCGCTCGACAATTGACCCTACGACCATGACTACGCCTCACTCGTAACTCGACACTTGTGTATATATGTTCGATCATTTCGACACTTGTCACCGAAGTACATTTAAAGCTTATTATAAATTGCTCAAGTGTCCCAAATTCCAAATCGTGTTCTGCCTCGCAACTTCTACCTGTTCACCATTTATGCTCAGTTCGGCATAAAAGGGGGAGGGGGGGTGATGTTGTGTACATAGCTTACTATGACCTCTCGACTCACGTCCATTGCCTTGCAGACCCCTGATGAGACGGAGGACAATGAAGACTGGGGGAGCAGACGCGAGTCTGGCAGCTTCCGAGCAGCTGTAACCGGCCACTGGATACGCACCCACCCTCACCACGCATGCTGGCTTCCCTTCTAGACTGCTCGCACATTGTCTGAAAAACAATCCACTAAAATGCTTGTTCATGTTCAAACTGTTCTAGTTTGGTGACCTAGTTTGGTGCTAACCATCGACCAGTGGTAGTTTCGTCAGGCACAGTTTAGGACCAATTTCCGTGTGTGGGCATGTGAAACATGAGAGGGTTTATGCCTGTGTAGTTTGAGCGAGTGCCTGCAAGCTTCAACTTGCCGGCCGACGGGTGGGCTCAGATAGCGAGCTCCACCCCGTAGCTCCACTCACTCTCGCACTTTCCACTCTCTCTCTTGCTGTGCAACTCTGTTTTGACTCCCGTCAGTTTAATTGAAACCACAGAGTTGACCCTCACACAGCTGCGTAAGGGAAGAGGGACAGGTCCAATCTATTTTGGTATCAGAGCGGATGAGCCATTGCTCATCACACTGTGCGTGAGACACGCAGTTTGGTCCTGGGAGGGCCGCCGAGCAGCAGCTGCAGCGACGGCTGCGCAGAGCAACAGCAGCGCGGAGCAGCAGCTGCATTCGCATCTGCGCAAGCACCTATCGCATCGGCAGCCGCGCAGGTTAGGAATCGCAGCTGTTGCGGGACGCAGTAGCGCGAGGCAGCAGCTGCCGGCGGCTGCATCAGCGGGCAGCGGTCGCAGCGACAGCTGCTGCAGCCGCAGCAACAGTAGCAGCCTCGTAGGAAGGCAGCTACAGCATCGGCGAGACGCAACAGCAGGCCAGACAACAACCACTGGCGGTAGCAGTGGGCAGTAGCCGCGGTGTCGGCTGCTGCAGCCGCATCAACAGCACCAGCCGCGCAGAACGGCAGCTGCAGCAGCGGCAAGGTGCAACGGCGAACGGCAGTGGCAACCACTGCCTATAGTAGTGGACAGCAATCACGGTGCCGGTTGCTGCGGCCGCGTCGGTAGCGGCATTGCCAGTCACGGAGAGCAGCACGTGCAGCGGCGGCGACGTGCATCAGCGGACAACAGTAGCCGCCAACAGCTGCAACAACGAGCAACAGCAGCAGCAGCAACAGCGAGTGATGGCACTCTACTGTCGGGGATCCTTTGGTATTCCCCTCCCCCTGCTAGCTGGACTCCCCTCTGTTCCTGGGTTGGGTGGGGTTGGATGAGGTACCCACAGCTGTTCCCACGGCCTCCCCAGATTTCCCACGCCAACTGGGGCGGGGGAAATGCTACCGAAAACATTTTTGGAGCGTGGGGGATCCGTCGATGACTCCTAGGCTGAAACAAGCCTCTATGCATATCCCACGCCCACTGGGGCGGGGGAAACGCTGCCAAAAAGTTTTTGGCAGCGTGGGGAGGGGAGGGTCCATCAACAGCTCCCAGGCTGAAATACGCCTCGACAAAGATCCCACGCCCACTGGGGCGGGGGAAACGCTACCGGAAATATCGGTAGTGTCGGACAACCAACGTCAGCGACTCTGGCAGCAATTCACGCTTGCTAGACCCCACGTAGGCCCATGCCAAAGCACGCACCCGCCGGAGTCGGCAGCTCCACCATGGATACTGGCGGTGCCTCCTCCAGCGTGGTTGGCAACACCCCAGGCACGGCGCTAGACGAATCTCCGTCTAGCCCTAGCGCGCTGGTACGGGGCCTATGTGAGCTGCGCGAGCAGCAGGCTCAGCAGGCTGAACAGACGGCCAAGTAGGTGGCCGATTTATTTCAAACTCTTTTGCGACACGGTTCAGCCACAGCAGCAGCAGCAGCAACAGCAACAGTAGCAAGAGCGTCAGTCAAAGCTACTCCTGCATGCTGTGCACAAGGGAAAAATGACAATCGAGAGTGCAGTCGCAGCCGATGTCGATGCAGCTCTAGGAGCGTTTGATGCTGAGCCGTCCGACAACCTTACTGATTCGGACTCAGACGCCAGTGAAGAGGAAGGCATTCTATGCCTGCGCCTCGCACAGTTGGAAAAACGGCGTCGGACTCGCTCAGCGCACAAGGCAGAACCGCGTGAAAAAGCAGGCACAAGCGGCACATTCAGGGTGATCACAAACCCAATTTCCCTTGAGGACCAGATGCTGCGCATGAGCCTAGGACTGAGGGAAGCTCCCCTGTCAGCGTCGGTCGAGCAAGCTGTCCCAGCACCTCTGCCGACGGCAAAGCCCCCAAAGTGGTTCGCGACCGACCCTCCTGCCTACCGACAGGAGGACAGCTACACCATCTGGGAGTCGAGGTTCCGCATGTGGGCTGTCAGCGAGGGAGTGTACCCGTACTACACCAACCCGTATCAGACTACAGACCTCCAACAGACGACGACTGCCGCGCGCGCCGCCTACGGCCTCCTCAAGGCCGTCCCGGAGGAGTACACCCTCTACTTTGAACCCTTCCTTGGTGACCCCCGCACCGGCATTGGGGCTGACCCGCATGGTGCCTAGAAGCTGGAAACCACCCTCTTCGAAGGCGCGACCATGGCAACGACGTCACAGTGCCTCTCCGACTTCAACTCACTATGACAGGGTGCACATGAGACCCCGGCTGACTACTGGCGGCGAGTGATACGGCTGTACAGGACCCTTGGGAAGAATGGGCCGGGCCAACTCATGGCGTTCAACACCATCCGGGCTGGTGTTGGGCGCGAGTACGCAAAAACCTTCGACAACTTCAGCCTCAAGAGCCTCCAGGAGATGGCCGACAGAGGCTTCCTTCTGTCATGGGCCACGGAGCATTTCCTACACGTGATAGGAGTTGGAGCAGCAAATGACGCCCGTCATGGTGCATCAGTCGCAGCTGTCACAGCAAGTCAGGCCGCACGCACCATGATCCCCTTCTCCCGCCAGTCGTCCCAGCCATCAGCAGCAACTGGAGCAGCAACTGCAGCAGCGTCTGTCACAATGGCAGCAGTATAGGGGAAGAAGGGAAAGAACAACAGGCGGAGCGGCAAGGATGCAAAGGGACAAGAAACTCCAAAACCAATCCCAGGACGACAGTGGGAGTGCTACAATTGCGGTGGAGTATACCGCTACACAGAGTGCAAACTCCCCAAGAACTGGACGAAGATTGCACAAGGCGTTAAAAAGGCGTTCGATCAACGTGAGCGCGCCTCCGCACATTCCACGGCAGCGATCAACCCGTCACCCACATCAGCAGCCGATGCAGCCGCAAGCGATGCCGGTGACCTGTCACCTTTGGAGTAGCAGCTCGCGACGCAGGCCCGCGACATCACTGAGCTCCGTCAGCTCCTCCGACTCACCACTCAGGGAGGTGCGAGTGCATTGACTGAGCCGAGGGTTCCCACTGTTAGGCCCGTTGAGTCCGTGGTGTGTAGTCGGGATGGTGGCGGTGGGGTACAGTGCGCTGTTGAGTCTGTAGAGCTGTTCGTCGCACGTGCTGATGCTGGCCTGTCCGCTGCCTTCGCCACTGTTTGCACAGGTCACGACAACCTATCATGGCTTGATGAGTCGCAAGCACGTGTTTCCTTTGTAGCTCAGCAGTCCTCTGCTAAGCAACCTCAGTCAACTGTCTGCACTGTAGGCAACTGTTCTGTCACTTTGCCAGAGCGTGTGACGGACGCCACCTGGATCTTGGATTCAGGTGCAACCCATCACATGACATGTCGCCGTCGTGATTTTGTTGTGCTTGGTCCTGTTGGCTCTGTGCGGTCTATGCGGACGGCTGCTGGGCATGAGGTTCCTGTCCAGGGTGAGGGTGTGGTGCAATTCCATGGACCGTCAGGGCCGTTGTACATCTCAAACGTGCTGTATGTGCCTAATCTAGAACTCAGCCTGCTGTCTGGACATGCCTGCACACGAATGGGTCTCAGTGTCGCATTCACTGGTGAGGATGCCACCGTGTCCGTTTGTGCTACCGCTGAAGTTTTGCTCCGTGGCAAGGCAGTTGGAGACTTGTACCATGTCTCTGACTGCCTCGCGTCCACCCCCACCTCTCAATCCCCTGCTGCATGAGTGTTTGTAACGGGCACACTGTCGCCTGAGTACCAGCGTCTACTACATAGACGCTTGTGTCATGTCCACTTAGATGCTGTCGATCATCTGGTTCGCACACAACCCACGCTCGGTCTTGACGCAGCGTCCTTTGAGGTGCCGCCTAAGACTGATTGCCTACAGTGCGTCCAAGGTAAAATGCACCGTGCCACATACCCTCTGTCCGACTCACGGGCTTTGAAACTCCTAGAGTTGGTTCACTCTGATCTCCTAGGACCTCTCCCCGTGGAGATCTAAGATGACAGAGGGCGGTACATCCTGACGATCACGGACGATTTCACTCGCATGTGGTGGATCTTTAGTCTGCGCCTAAAAAGCGACGCTGCACTCGTTGTGCGCACGTGGCTTGTCATGGCGGAACATCAGTTTGGCCATACCCTCCAGAACTTTCGCTTAGACCGGGGTGGTGAGTTCATGGGAGACCTAGACCGGTACTTTGCCGAAGTGGGAGTGTTTCACAACCTCTCCGCCCGCCACGCCCCAGCAGAATGGCGTGTCTGAGCGCTGGAACCGCACCATGGAGGATGCGGTTCGCTCCATATGGGTGGACAGCGGTATGACGGAAGCGTTTGCCTTTGAGGGCATGGCCTACATGACATGGGTCTGGAACCGGATCCCTCACCGCCCCCTCCCAAACACAGACAACCCGTACCAACTGTGGTATGGACGTCGTGCCAATCTCCGGCTCGTACGCGTCTGGGGATCCCTTGCCTGCGTCTAGTTCACACCGGAACAGCAGGGGTCCAAGTTCTCCCCCCGCGGTCGCAGCTGCGCGTTTGTGGGCGTGGCTCCCCGCTCCAAGGCCTAGCGCTTCTGGGACCCCAGTCGGCGGCGCATTGTCGAGTGCAGAGACGCGTTGTTCTGTGAGTGCCTCTCCTTTCGTGATCTGCCCATTGGTGGCATCCCGCAGTCGCAATCCCCTGGGTGTGATGCGGTCCCTTGCGCGGGGGGGGGGGGGGGGGGCTG